>OMLB01011255.1:4717-56290 GCA_900302555.1 Myripristis jacobus | reverse complement strand
GACACCTAAAAAACCAATGGAGTAAAAACAAGTAAGGAAACTTTAAAAAAGTCTAGTTATTATTATTATTATTATTATCATCATCATCATCATCATCATCATCATCATCATCATCATTATTATTATTATCATCACCATTATTATCATCATTATTATTATTATCATTATCATCATTATTATTATCATTATTATTATAGCATGGGAGGTGAAGTCGAGCATGCATTTTTGAAAACACGCGTTTATAGCAATCACACTCTAACTTAATGCTATTTTTTAATCTCTAACGTTAGGGTATCACTATAATATTCTGATATAGGCCTACTCATATTCCAGCGATATTTTAGATTCGTTGTTACATTTATGTTGCATGTTTTTAAATTAAAAAAAAAAAAACGGGAGTCACGGGAGTTATAGGGTACAGGTTCATTTTTCGGAAGTGGCATGACATATATTTCCTATAGCCTGCTCTGTCAGGACGTCATCTTCAGTAAAACTTCCCATTTTAAAAGGCTCGCAGGTTCACACTGTGAGCCACAGTGACTGAGTGATGCGCAGGCTGTGTGACAGAGCGGCAGCTGTGCATCAGTGCTCCAACAGAGGACAATGATTATCGGTGAGTCAAGCCATTATCATGTGGGCTGGATAGTTGTTGATATTGCAGAGTCAGTGTAACTGCAGTGAAGATAATTTTTAACTGGGATAGTAATTAAATAAGACATTAAGACATAAGCCAAGATATTTTGGGGATATTTATAACGAAATTATATTTTTTATTGTTAACTTTTTTGTTTTATCCGATCTAAAGTTATGTTTTAACTTTGAATGTTAGGATAATTCATGATTTTGCTGACTTGTGGCTGTTCAGAATATTCTGCTTTAGGCCTATACAGCTTGGTTACCTATCACATCATTACCTATGAGTCCAGCGTAGTTCATATATACTCACTGTAAATAAGTACATTTAGCACTATCTTACTAAATAGTTAATGATTCATTCTGATCTGAAAACACGGACTCAGTTCTGCCGTTTTGACAGTATGGGGATACTCTCAGGTCGAAAGTGGACAAATTGTGTTCAGACCAGTTCATCCGTGTTGTCCTGTAGGAGTTAAGAACTATCAAAAACCAAAACCTATCAGTAGATATATGTAGACCTATACTGTCCCAAAAAGAAATGGTCGATTTGCCTGAATAGCGAATATGGAGGCATTATGCCATGCACAGAGCAATACTAAATTTGGAAGCATATCATACAGTGTATACCAATTTATACCAATACCACTATAACGAATACATGTATGGAAATAGTCTAACTCTTAGCTGTGCATTTAAATAAATTGTACTTTCTCAATCGCTCTTACATGACACCCAGACTTGTGCTACTTATCAAGGAGGGTCATTCGTTTGTTTGTTTGTTTGTTTGTTTGTTTGTTTGTTTGGCGGTCACTGCTTAGAGGTATTCATAAAACACACACATACAGAATGACTTTTGGAAATCATCTAATTTCTGTCTGTGCAGCTGTTCTGGTACTGTGTGCTGTGTGGGCACACATCTCTGATGGACTGGCAGCTCGGGAGCTGGACTGCACTCCCAGAGGTCAGGAGGTAAGAGCTGCAGGACATCTCCGGGCTTTAGTTTGGTGGACCACTGGCACGTGAGGATGGCTCTTGGGACGCATTCACTGGTGTTTGACGATGTCTTGGCCAGACGCACGCTGCGCCCTGGCATGCGGCGCAGCTGAAGTCGCAGTGGGATTATTAGTAGATGTGGTAGTGTCTGGCATCAGTGATTGCCTGGCACAGCAGCGTCGTCCCTTCCCTCTAGGTGCAGTGCGCGATGTGGGAGAATGATCATCCTCAAAAGCCTCAGTCAAGAAGAAACGACTTCGTGTTAAACATGCAAAATCCCCACGATCTGCACCTTAATTTGGGCTAAGTTAATTTAGGAGAAGATGGCGTATTCAGTTCTCTCCGGTGTTCAGACAATTGTAGCCACGTTTGTGAAGCGGTTGAGCAGAAGTTGCCGGCGACCCACGGGACAGCTTGGCTATACGCGTAACTCTACAACGCGCTCTCCATTCAATGTGGCGCATACTGCTGGTCTGATCTACTGCTGTATGGTTGACGATCATTCGCACCACTGCCAAATGTCAAAACGAATGAAAAATGTTTTATTCTATTTTTTCCCTGCTTGAGGGATTTTTTTTTATCAAGGTTAAATTTGGCTAACAAATCAACCTCAAAGCGGGTAAAGCCTCAAAAATAACAATGAACCAGACTGTACCTTGCGCCATGCGTCACTGACTTGGTCCTAACTCAGAACAGGCGACAAATCTTTAATATCAGAATTACCCTGTGCTAACACACCGACCCCAGTCACTTCTGCTCAGCAGTCACTAAAATAACAAAACCGGCGCATGCAAGAGGGAAAAAAAAGGGATGTCTGGCCTGGACGTAAGTGCCTTACTCTTTACACACTGAGCCACACATGTCACCATTAAACAAATTTGTGTGCCAGAAAAAAAGTTTGTGAAAAGTACATAAAACACCCTCAGCTGGATAACAAAAAGAAAAATGACTAACACCGTGACTGTGGAACTTTACAGATTGGGAAATTACTCAAAAGCGACTTTTCCTGTTTCCTTTCTGTTGTATTTCCAACATTTGAGTTTCACCTGAAGCCAATAACATGGAGGACATTGTTTGAAACAGCTGCTTATGGAAGCCACAAAAGATGAAAAGATCACAATGAAAAACTGTCTGTTAAACAGTGTCCAATAAGACTAACATAAATCCAAGCTCTTAAATTAGAATTTGTATTTATAGTTGTATAGATCGTGCAGGCTCTCGGTGGTGTGAGTTGCTCAAGCTCTTACAGACTTAATTATATCAGGCTTACTGTAAAAAGAGAAGGTCAGTCAGCAGGCCAACATTTGCCGGACTTGTATGATTCATCTGCCTAAATAAGAGGCGACTTTAGACTACACCATCATGTTGCCATCTACTGCTGTTCCTCACATTGATATACAATCATCATGGTCAACTAGAGATATTCTGTGGATATCAAATTATATGTAGCCAGCAGTTTGAATTTTGAAAACGGGATTTCCTCCATTTTATTAAACTGTTATTTCAAAATAATCTAAATTAGGTAAAATCCAAAATATGCCATATCAGCTCAAATTTTTGGTCCATTCTTGTAAAAGTGCATTTGTTATTATCATGAAGCGGATGGAGTGGTGCTACCACACCAAATGTTGTTAAACACAGAGTGAGTAACAGGTGAGTCTTATCTTTCAGGTGTCATGTGTCCTGCCTGCTGACTATCTGAATGCCTCCAGCTCTGTCATTGTAAAGGCATGTGGTGGGAAGAA
The DNA here is from genome assembly GCA_900302555.1 of Myripristis jacobus. Taxonomy (NCBI): domain Eukaryota; kingdom Metazoa; phylum Chordata; class Actinopteri; order Holocentriformes; family Holocentridae; genus Myripristis; species Myripristis jacobus. The sequence goes on along the minus strand of OMLB01011255.1, from coordinate 52,916 downwards.
ACTTGCCATATCCCTTGTGAATTTCTCTGGACAAGCTGCTTGCAACTGGAGCCGAGCAGAGGACCCACAACCAATAGTGTAAGTGAGTGTGTGTGTATGTGTGTAGATCTGTTCCCCTCTTTAGTGCGAGTACCGTGCTGAGATTGAAGTAATTAAGAGAGATTTTCCTTACACCTCACCAGCAAAGGGAGTTTTTCGATGGTCCTCCGATCACTCTCTGCGACAGATTCTGGAGAATATACACTGAGCTGTGAAACAAGCAGCGGGACCCAATCTTCATTAACTGTGTCTCTTCATGTTGTCCTGAGTGAGTATAACGAGACAGCACTATTTTTTTTTTAGCCTATGATCATAGCTTTCATGTAGCTGATGATAATAAGGCCATGTCAACATTTTTTGCTGTTTTTTTCCCCCTAGAACCCCCTACAACACCACAGCTAATCTTGGTGCCTTCACGTATCAAGTTGTCTTCACCTGAGTTTCAGTGTGTTTCCGAGGGTTGCCCAACACCCACAATAAAATGGTTTAAATCACTGGACAAGTCCGGGTAAGTTGCCATACATTACATTTGGATGCATACTCCAAAGAATCGCTGCTGTTGGGTGTAAGCCTTGTGTCTCTGACAGAGTTTCAGGAACTAGTTTGTAAAAGACTTGGATCAGATCAAAGGTTAGTATAATCTTATCAACTCAAAGAAGCCTGTAATCCTTCACTTTAAGTTAAAGCATATGTCTTACAAGGTTTTCACCCACCGCAGATGACGGTTTATTTGGTTAATAATAAAATTTCACTACAGCGCCACAAATCACAGCACATTCCCATGTCATCGGTCACAAATAATGATAATTATCTATAAAATTATGATTCTCCTCCCTCAAAACAGTGATTTTCGATATGGACGTGATTCTACACACTCTGAGACAGCAGAGAGCACAGAGGACAGCAGTCGTTACTCCAACACGGCAGCGATGTGCTGTGCTGCCAACACTGCAGGAGAGGAATGCTCCCAGCTGTACAACTATGGTAATTCAAACACTCCACAAATATCTAAATATCTATACATGTTACAAAGTATCTCTCAATAATCCCACAGGGTAAATTATTGTGGACTTCAACCACCTGAAAACATACAAATGAATATCAGAGGAAGAAAAGTCACAAACACAAAAATTATACACCCACACACACCTACACACACAGTCGCATGTCCGTGTGGCCCACCATTTAACATGTACCCCAAAACTGTACAGACTGATCTTAGCATTATGATCTGCTTTATGACTCGAGGCCTTGCCATGTGTTTCAGATTTAGATAGCGGCTGGAGGGGAAATGATGAGGTTTCTGAGGTGATCCTGAGCCCAGGTCAGCCGCTGCTTCTACGCTGCAGAATGCGCAGCACAGGTTCTGAAGTGCCAAAGTGGGAAGGAGACAGCAAAAGAATAAATGCCAGGACAGTAAAATGCAGTGCCGGCATCGAGCATGAGGTAATTCCTGCTGAATATTACCATTTTCAGTTTCCCCAATGATTTTTGATTCATTTTATTTATTTATTTTTTGTGTTAATAGAATTGTGTTATTCCCCTTTGTGTCACTTACCAGAATAGCTTATCATTTAGATTATTAGCTCAGCAATGACTGCACTGATTTTCTTCATTTAAATAATACAACATGACCTTTTCCTCCCAGATTTGCACGCTGGAAGACAGTCATCATCAGTTTAAGATGTCCTATCTGTTCATCAGCTCAGTTAATGTCAACCACAGTGGCATTTACACCTGCCGGAACGCCAAAACTAAGTCTGTGCACGTTCGAGTTGAGGGTTAGTAGAACTTATCTTGAGTATTTTACCCTCCTCCGTCTATCTTTGTAAATGTTCGGCATGATCATTTGATACTGAACCAAGTTACCGTAAATGATTCTGAATACTATTGCTCTTACAGATATTTCAGCTGAGAATGCAGACTGATGTTATTATGTCTTATGTCTTCTCAGCGGAGAGTTTCCTCTCTGTCCAGATGGATAGCAGGAAAACTGTATCAGTCCAGAAGACTTCCAGCTTCTGCTTGGAAGCTAATGTTTCCTTTCACCCTGTGCTCCAACGCTGTGCTTGGGAGGACCCTGATAAAAACATCACTCACTGCCAAAAGCTGATAAAAAGATCAAATCACAGGTAGTTGTCTAAAGGTGATATTTTCAGGGGGTAGATTTATTGTAAGAACTCAGTCTTAAGTGATTCTTTGTAAGAACTCAATCTTAGGTATTTTCCCTAGTTCATTTAGCATCAGCAGGTAACTGCGCATACGCTGTAATTATAGATGCTACACACACAGTCAGCATCTCATGCCATGTGTAATCATCAATCAAAGTTGCATGACTTTGGGAAGTTCTCATATTAAATTGATAGCCGTGACATGGTCTTCTCCTCAGGACACTGCAGCTGTGTGCTCAGCAAAAATCAGGAGACTACAAGTTACATTTAGAGGCTGGAGGAAAAAAACAAACGAACACTATATCAGTGTGTCTGGCAGGTAAGATAGTTACACTGTGTGTACTTATGCTGGTATGGTATAACCTCTTTCAGTCACATCACTAATAAAATGTCCCTTTGCACAGTCCTGTTGTCCGCTGACTGCACTGCACCTTTGTTTCAGAGACAGCAGATTTCAAATGCCGTGTTAACTCGGCTGTCAACACGTACACCTGTGAGACTACGAGTCCCGGGCCAGCAAATTTCTCTTGGATGTCCTACTCTGTGTCAAATGATAGGTACAGTATGTTAACGATCAGAGCTGCTCAGGCCAGAGGGTAGTGCTGCCCTGATGTGCTCACACAAACAAACAATGAAAGCTAAACTTCAAGTTTTTCAAGTACATGATTTTTTTGCAGCTGTGAGACAGGCTGTGCTGCCTGGAGAGAGATTCCAGGCACCTCCCAGCAAGACTCTGATCTGTTCTGCAACAAGAGGATCAACAGCTCACTGAATATGAATCTGGTGAATGGAAGCTACTTTAGGTTTTGCCTGACCAATGCAGTGGGCTTCCGGTGCAGCGATCTGCTGCAGTACCAGCCTGCACCCCAGCCGCTGATGAGTGGTGAGATCTCTTTTACACGATTTAAAAAAAAAAAGTTGAAATGAAATTGCTGTGTTGTTTTGATAACTGGTGGTCATGCACAACTGTTGTTATTCAGGTCATCGAGAAAGTAGTAATACATTGCTGAAAGTCGGCAGCTTGTTCCTGCTTGTGGTGTTGGCTGTAGTCAGTGTGGCACTCATGTACTTTGTCAAAAAGAAGGTATGCATCATACATCTAAATACACACACACACACACACACACACACACACACATTTCACATCACATCAAACTTTTTTTAATTCTTTCACTAGAAACCACAGTATCAGAGCCAGCTACAGATGATCCAGATGGTTGGGCCCAATGATAATGACTACATCTACATCAACTTCAAGGATTTCCAGTATGACCAGAAATGGGAGTTTCCTAGAGAGAACCTGGAACTGGGTATGAATGAGATTAACTTCCTGACTGTAATGTCTATATTTTTGGTCTGCAGCTAAGAGCATAAAGATCGGTGGGCTCCCTCCTGACTTGCCACAGTACAAGGGACCATTTAGCAGTTTAAAGAGGAGCTCAGCAGAATGATTCATTCATGTTGTACATGCATCCTCACCAGGTAAAGAGCTGGGCTCCGGGGCCTTTGGTATGGTGGTCCAGGCTACAGCTTATGGTATCAACAAGCCTGGGGTCTCACAGCAGGTGGCCGTTAAGATGCTTAAAGGTGAGTGTTTAAGATGCCCCCTTGGACTGCAACCCTCTACAGAGGTCGTTTTGTTAAGGCTGACTGATCTGGTGTTTTGCCCCTGCAGAGAAACACCAGATAGTGGAGAAGGAGGCTCTAATGTCAGAGCTAAAGATGCTGACTCACATCGGCCACCATGCCAACATCGTCAACCTGCTCGGAGCGTGCACAGGCTCAGGTACAATTACCACTCCCAATCACAGACATGAACAACAAATACAGCCAATTACACAAGGTAAAAGAAGTAAAATGGCATAACATGTTTTGAACAAGCAAATTTTTTCTTTTTCTTTGGTTGTGCATTTCTTACATTTGGTCTCATTGGACCAAAATTTCACACTGATAAATTTGGTGCCAAAATTGCTGCAAAATCACAAGAAAGTATTTGAAAAGCAAATGGGTATACCTTTTTGTGAGCGACAACTTATCTGGCACTAGATTGCCTTGATGAGTTCAAATCTCCCTCATCCTATCCTCTAAGGAGCATAAAATATAACACGCCAAGAATTATTTGTCTGGTGTCTTGTAGGACCCACATACCTGATCTTCCAGTACTGCTGTTACGGAGACCTGTTGAACTATCTCAAAAACAACAGGGAGCGCTACCACAAGTCTCTGACCGATGCCTTCAACAAGGACTGTTTTAGCAACCTGTACCACAACCTGCAGCCCAAGAGAAGCTCTAGGTGAGGGGGGTTGATAATATTGGGGATCGTTCATATAAATAAAGATATAGATATATAGATATATGTGCAACATTACAGCTTATTACAGCAACATCACAGAGGCATATGCTTGTGTTTTCTCAGTGAGTTCCAGGTGTCAGTGGAAGACTACATTCCAATGTACCCCTCACACATGAGGAGGCAGGAGAAACAAGTCCTTCTCACCTCCAGCCCTGTGGACACCTCTGAAGGTCAGCCTACCATCAGCTGAACCCTAAAGCCAGAAGAGCATGCATGTTGTTGAAACAATATTATTTACTCACACGCAGAGCCTATTAAACCCCTAATTGGATGTAGCTGAGCTGTGTGTGGTGGATCCCTCTGAGCTGTGTAGATCTCAGCTGATGACAGTTTATCTCCAGACCCAGAGCTCTTTGAGGAGTCAGAGGAGCAGCCCGGGGACGTGCAAACGCTGACCTATGATGACCTGCTGAGCTTCGCCTACCAGGTGGCCCAGGGCATGGAGTTTCTCTCCTCTAAGAATGTAAGGACAGAGCGCCACGCTGTGGGAGATCTGACACATTACACCATTTAACCCGATACACAGATGCACTGAGACCCTTTTTATTTGCCATGCAACATCATATGAGACACAAATCTGCATTTTTCCACAGGTTAAAATGATAGCAAGGATTCTCCCATGTTCTCGCCCTCTGACACTGTTATTTGTTTCTCAGAGATGAGGCTGAATTTATTTATCCAGTATCCACATTTTTGCAAAAAAAAAAAAATGGAATTGACTGTAAATGGGACATAAGCATTTTAATTTTTTTATAATCTGTCTTTTTTGCAACTGTGAGCCTGTATTAGTCCATTGCTTGGCGACATTACAATGTAAACAAAGCTGCAACCAGTAAATATATGTATAACTCTTTTTTTAGCCAACACAGTCAGCCTTTCCATCAAAAGTTCATTGTGCGGTTTTTAGATCACTTTGTGCAAAAGGCCAACAGTAGGCTGAAAAATCTTACATGGAGAGTGTCAAATCACAGTTATGGGTTTGATTTTGAGGATAAGGAGTGATGTGAGTGGTGTGTAACTGGTGCTGTCTGTCTGCAGTGTATCCATCGGGACCTGGCAGCCCGCAACGTATTAGTGACAACATCCAGGCAGGTGAAAATTGGCGACTTTGGACTGGCCCGAGACATTGACAATGACTCCAACTATGTTGTGAGAGGAAACGTATGTGAAATCACACCAGTACCCTTTGCTTCCTCGTTTGCATTATCCTTTAGGAGCTGGCTACTCTTGCTTCTTGTGGGTGATATGGCTGGGTTGTCTTTCAGGTGCGTTTGCCCGTGAAGTGGATGGCACCAGAGAGTATCTTCGAGGGGATGTACACCATGCAGAGTGATGTCTGGGCTTATGGCATACTGCTGTGGGAAATCTTCTCCTTAGGTAGCCTTCTCATACAAGCATCTTTCAACAATTCCTGCACTGTGATAAACATGAGGTCTCTGTCTCCCTCTCTGACTATCTCACCTTTTTTGCTCTCTCCTCCTCTCTCTACTCAAGGCGTCACTCCATATCCTGGCGTAAAGGTGGATAACAAATTCTATTCCATGATTGAGAGAGGGTTTCAGATGGAGTGCCCATACTATGCCAGCAAGTCTGTGTAGGTGTCTGCAGTTCATATTTAACACATCTGTTTCACAAGTAGGACTCAATATGGATGACATAGCGACGCTGACCTAGCTCTAGTCAAAACTGTTCCCTGTGGTCTCAAGTTTTCACTTCTGTGTTATTGCAAGTATATTATATGCAGCATATTATATGCAACAAACACTCTCAGAAAATAAAGCACATAGTTGTACCTTTAGGGGTACAGCGGCTTGTCACAGGTGCAGTAGCCTTTAAGGTACAGCTTTTGTACCCTTGACATTGGGTGCTTATTTGTGGTTTGTGCCATATAGAGTCCAGTCTTGCTCCTATATTACAGCTACAATATTAACAGGATGATTGTATTTCCTATTTCTCATTTCCACAAATATACAAAACTTATTTCATTTAAAGGCTACTCAACTATAGCCAACATGTTAAAATGTACCTTTAAATCTACTTAATATTACTTAATTTATTTATTTCTGTATTTATTTATATATTTATTCAACATACATCTATTTTTTGGGCTCTGAAAAACGTACACATAATTACCTTGAGGTCCAGTAATTCGCCCTAGGTGGTACATTTATGTAGATTGTATCTTGGGGGATAGAAATGGACTCATACGGTACCCTCCCTCTGACAGTGTACCTACTGAAATACAGGGCCAACATAGAACTGTGTAAATAAATTCATCGTCCTATGCAGGTATGAGATGATGTGTAAGTGCTGGGACCCGGTGCCCAGTAACCGCCCTCCATTCTTCAAGTTGGTGGCCTTTATGGATAACCAGCTGACAGACATGGAGGAGAAGGTAGGCTTTCCCTGCATAAATGACCCACCCAAAGCCACACTTTTGGTAGGAATCTAACCAAAGAAAGATTTAGAGCTATTTTATTTTAGGCATTGTATATCTTTCACCTATTCCACTGGGTAGAGAATGCAGACATCTCCCTCAGACAGGACACAGCAGCATGATTATCAAATTTCATTTCATGAGCTATAACCAAACTCTCACTTGTTTCAGCTCTACCACAATATGCTAGACCAGAACTCCAACGACTCAGCCTACCGGAACACGCCAGCCACACTGGACATTACAGCCTTAGCAAAAGAGAAGGACGAGCAGACACAGTCGTGCAATCAGTATTGTCAGGCTAATGCCAGCGGAGAAGTTACAACAGCGTCCAACTCAAACGCCGTGGAAGCTGATGGCAAATACTGGAAAACATTTGATGCCGGGTCAGAGTGACAGTCCTTGACGGAAATGAGCTCTGATATTTCCTGTCACTGAGGTAGCCCTAGTGGCCTTTTCTGGAATCAACTTCCAAACCCCTCTAAGCTTCATTTTAAGGCAGCTTATTAAATTCTCCTCATATAATAATAATAATAATAATCTCCAACTGTGTGTAGCACTCGAGTTAGAATGTACATGCTTCATATACTACGCACAAAGTATTTGTAGAATTTATATACTGAATACTATATGTAGCTTTCATTTATTATACTTTTTTTTTTTTTTTTTTTACAAATATGAGCAGTGCTGGAATTTCATTCTCATATTTTAACTATGAAAATGTGGTATTGATATAATTACAGTATTTTTGTATTCTCTGAATTGCCATCAGTACGGTTAAACTGGCTCCAGCAGGTTTAATAAAACACTGTCAGATATTCTCAGGATTATTCTATGTGGAACTTATAAGCGTGGCATTGAAACTTATCGTTTGACATTATTTGACATTATTGACATTATTACTTGCTAATGAAGAAACTACTGGCATTAGACTCCATGACAGTATATGTTAGCCTACTACTTGTTCAGTATGTGTGGCAGCAGCCTTTTGCTTTTAGTATTGTTGGGCAATAAAATGTTATTGAAGCATTTTTGTCATGCACTATATTTTTGTTATATACTATATCAGCAGCTAATGGTAACAGTTTCAGCCCAGACTGATTTTTATACTTTTTAAACTGATGATTATGATGCTTGTATTCCTTGAAATATTTTTTTATATTTTGTTTTTATAACATTTACTGTACATTTGGTCTTTTGAAGGTGAATTTGCAATAAAGATTTAAAAATCCGCAGTGTAAAACTGGATTTTGTACTTGACTGACAGTCAGGGCAGTTGCTAGGAATTCTGGGCCCCCTGAAAGAATATCGGTGTGGGCCCCTCTACCCCATTCATTGCCACTTTTTACAACTGTGTATTATGATGTTTTCCTTCATTTTTCTGTTTTTCAGTGTTCTTGACGGTGACTGGTGTAATACACCCAATTTGTTTTCTTTTTTACAATTAACCACTTAACAAGTCAGAGTATTATTATGTAAACTATGTATTATTAGTTGTCTTTTTCCCATTTCTCTGATTTGCAATACGTTATTACACCTTTGATTATAAATACATTTTAAATTAACAACTCAACAAATAGGTAGTGGGTATTTTATTGTATTTAACAATCAAGCACTGATATGCAAAAAAAACAAAGTGTCCTGGCTCAAGATAGTCCACATGGTGTAGTGGGCTGTTTGGTGTATTTAGGCTATTCAAACGTCCCACTAATAACACATTTTTAGAAGGCCACATTGAACACATCATGATAACATAACTGACCTTCGTCTGATGCTCAAAATTACTGAGTAGAACTTGAATGCGTCATAATACAATTCAATGCAGCCTCTGAGTGCAAACTGGAGCACTGTCCGACAGTGATATGTGTGAAACACAGTCACTGTAGAAGCCTCCAAATTAGTAACGTTTTGTAACAGAGAGCAACATGCCTCACAGGTAGTTTTCCTCCGTTTTGTGGGCGTGTCACAGGTGTTATCCAATCATCATCAGCCTGTATGTAAGCCTCCGCGATTTAAAGCGACAGTGCTTCATTAAGGCTTCCAAGGTAGTATTTAAGTGTAGCCAATGCTTCAACTTTTACCCATCATTTGAAGAGGTGAAAGCATAGGTATGTGGGAAGTATGATAGATCAGACATAGATGATTGTTTTTCTTCAACAATATGGCAACTTTTATTCAACTTAAAATTTAAAACACGGTGGTTAGGGGGGAAAAACACTTTTATTCCATATATAAATAGTGGTTGGTAAGTCTACGTCTAAGTGATTCACAGTAGAGTAGAGCAGATCCGTCACCTGAAATGTTTGTCGTCTCATCCTAAAATGAGCAACAAAGGTCGGGTCAGTGTAGTTAGGGTGAGTAACCCTAGTTAGGAACTACAGTTTCCACATAACCACTGACACGGGCTGGAGGTCTCCTCCTGCGTGTGATCACGAAAACAGTGGCAGTGATGTCCAAAGTCTTTTGCAGTGCCCCTGTTATTAGTGATCCATTTAAAGTAATGTCATCCTCAGTCATTTCTTCCGCCACAATCGCGAGGAGAATGGCCCTCTCCACTTCCATACTTGCAACGCTGGTGTAATGCAACAGGTTGTTCAGAGTTTTATCGTTTCTTTTAGCATGGCGTTACGTACCGGTACGCCTATGTTGAATACACCCCTGCTTTTTAGCAACCGCCTCATTCTGGTGACTGATTTTTGGCAACAGAATTGAGCAAGAAAACACAAAACCACAGCCAAGAGACGGGTCTGTCAGTGCGTCCAGTAGTGCATTAACCCCTGTGGCGTGGGGCGAAGATCATTACCTGTGCAGTGTTGTAGAGGCTGCCCACAAATAGCATGGATATCAGCACAGTAAACACTCTCTCCTATGAGGATTTTGTTAATAATTTAGGTAATGTGGTAGAGAAATGTCCTATTATCACGGCTGCTGTGTGGTCAAGGCGTCCCTTTGAGAGTCTGGCTGCCTTGGAGGACGCCATCAGTGACTTCATCGATGTGCTTCCAGAATCCGGTGAGCCTGATGCCACATTTATTGCATTCACAAATCAATATGTGTGTTTTATCCCTACTGAGGGTTTGGCTAGCTGTTCAAATGTCATCTTTGTACATCACTTGTTTTTCTCACAAGTATCTGTGCTGGAGTTTAGTTTCACTTTTTTATTATCGTTGTTTGTGATTTTTTTGACCCGACCATACCTGAAACCTTGACTGGAGAAGGCAGAGTAAGTGGCTGTGTAGGAGACACCCCTTTGCGTAATACATGAGTTGTTTCGTAATGTGATACCCACCGTTTGACAACTTTATAAAATGACTAATAGAAAATAAAACATAAACTAGTTTTAATAAAGAACAGTAAATAAATTGAATTATTGATTGATGAAATCATCACAGTTTTAGCAGTACATGTGACACACCTTTTTTTTTTTTTTTTTTTAAATCAGGCAGGTATGTCCTCCTGAGACCCAGCCTATTCAATTATGTCCTCTGTAGTGGACATCAGTTGATCGTCTATATCCTTTTACTCATTTGAGCTGCCCTATCAAGTCCTGGTGTACTATAAAGAGGACATCCAGGCCTTTCCAATGATATCTCATATGATAAGGTGGGATGAGGGAAACACCCACTTTCTATTGAGCCAAAATGGCAGCTGCAGAAAAACGCACATGTCGTGAAAAGAGAAACAGGAAGTCAAATATTGTTTAGCTATTGGTTTTTACTTATGAAAATTATATATTTTCTTGTTAATGGCATTGATTGTCTGTAATTGATTATCTCTGGTTATTTGATTGGTTTTGTATTTCAATTTAAAAGTATCTGTTTTTACAGTAAAATCCACTAGTAAAATCTAAAATAAAAATATTTTTGTGAAATTCTAAATTGTGAGTTGTTGTTTTAACTCTAAATAGACAAGAAATCACAAAAAAGTTAAATTGGAAGACACTTTTTTCCCTTGGGTATCAGGAGGATATGTGTCTGCTCCTATTGTGTCCACTAGAGGGCAGCACTTCTCCAGGATTCACCTTGCACTGTAACAGGCAGCACCCTTTGGCGCTGTTCAGGTGCACTTAGTCAAAGACTCAGTCAGAGAGGCAGCCTGTTAGTAGACATTGATAAATCCCAGTTTAACGGATACATTGGCGAGCTTGTGTTTGATTATTAGATAGCACAGTGAGACAATTGTATATTAAGGTTATGTAACCAAGTCCATTCTCCTTTTCATCCAATCACAAACATTGGTTCTGACTGGATATATATCAGATTGGATAAAGATAAATTTTGCAAATTATGGCTCATGTATCAACATGGTGAAATAAATACTTGACCCATGTCACTTAGTCCTGAGCAGACACCTGTGACAGTTCAACTCATTCAAATCACTGAGCCGTGTGCTTTCTGGTCAAGCTGGATAATGGAGCGACCCAAGGGATGCCAAGTCATAAGTCAGACCCAGGCATTGGGACTGAAGATGGAAATATATAGATTACAGCTCTGTGAATTAAGTGAAGTAGGCTACCTCCCCAAGTTATCTCACAGACTATAACCTCACAGGCCAAAGCCACTGGAAATAGTTGTCAAATACAGCTCTGAGCACAGCAATGAGGAGGATATTCAAGGAGATCCTCGGAGTGAACGAGTGGGAAATTCATATTTTTGTTGCAGAACTGAGCTTGTGCGCATACTGCTTGATGAACTGGAGAAGGACGGTGGGACTACTGTAATGTGCGCCACCTAGGGTCAATAGACCCACATTTGAACAGAATTGGAGTTACACTAGAACATTCCAGTTGTCAAGTGAATAGCTCTCCAAGCTGATGGCAGTGGTCAACAAACCTTCACGTCCATGCTGCAGTTGCATGTTGAGTGTGTTGAGTGTGTGTGTGTGTGTGTGTGTGTGTCCAACTAGCAGTAAAACAATCTGTGTTAGGATGTTAGGATGTTGAAAAGTATTGCATTTTGGAAATAGTGCTGATTTTTTTTTCATCATAGGCTACAATCTGACTATAACCTCTGTATTTGCAGACTTAATCTGAGAGTGCCGAAATGATGGTAAAAATTGGAAACTCCCTCGTAAATCTGTATATTGATTGGCATAAATTTCACTTTTGCAGAGACAGAACATATTGTCAGACCGCAGTAACAGTTGAAAAAATGTATGACCTCCGAAGACCAAGCTAGCATCCTAACCAAATAAGAATACTATGTGCACATCAGTGCAAAAAGTTTTGTCTTAACTTCAGTTTTATTCATCGCATTTACTCATAAATATCCCTCAGCTGTATTATATTGCTCCCATAAACAGGGTTGTGTCTCTGTCTTCGGCCAACATAAATATTGAATGAGTACAGGGAAAAACAAGCTGAAAACATCTGTAAGCTGAGTCCCTTCCGACCTCCACAAAATGTATAAATGCAGCCTACACAAAAATAAGCGTATATTTTCTGTGCGGCAGTATGATGCTGTTTCAGCTGGTGTATATTTAGACTGAATGTAAATGTGTGATAATAAGCAGAATGCTGTGCAGTAGAATAATCAGTCATCACGTGCGCACAGGTAAAGAGGGGATCCTCAGGTGTCACCCAGACCTCGCGGGCAGGGACCTGCAGAGCGGCACCCTGACCCGGGAGTCACGTGAGGAACAGGCACGAGCCGGACTGGACACGCTGACCTCCGTGGAAGTCTCGCGCATGGCCCGACTCAACGAGGAATACAAGAAGCGCTTTGGGTTCCCGTTTGTCATCTGCGCACGGATGAACGACAAGGAGACCATCTTGCGGCAGCTGTCCGAGCGCCTTGGCAACGGACTCGAGGTGGAGAGGGCGCGCGGCGTCGAGGAAGTGAAAAAGATCTGCCGCCTGCGTCTCCGGGGTCTCGTGCGCAAAGATGCAAACAACAAGTTATAAACCTCGAACCTCAAGCTTATATTTGATTGACATTGGACTTCCTCAGTGACAGTTCTCACCTCCATAAAGCATGATGCCCTGTGATGTGTACTGTAAACCTGTGATGGCTGCTTTATTCAGAATTACCCATGTTATTGCTTTAAAGAAGCCAGTCATTCATCCATCCATCCATCAATAATCCATAATAAATTCGCTGAGCAATGTAATAACAAGGATCGGTGATTTAATGTATGGCCTATAGCCTATAGGCTTCTTTATTCTTGACATACACTATATACATTCATAAACTAAACTTGATTGTACTGCCATTCATTTCTCAGATGTCAGAAATAGCGCAAAGGCCTGGCCCACTCAAAGCAAATCAAGTTTAGATCAGCCCAGTTTGTGCAACTGAGTAGACGATACTGCCTCCTGTGTGACAAAACACACAGCGGTGGTCCTTGCATGGTTTGGTAATGTTCACATCATTGTCATGTGGTTGTATGCCCCCCAACAGAGCCCGTAGCGAGGTTAGATCACAGACCAGTAATGCCCCCTCAGTTAGTAGCTCCCAAAGTTGGGGTGTGGGGTCCACCAGGGGTCCTTGTGGGAGCACCAGGCTCCCCCCAGGAGTGGTTTCCTTTCAGTAGGCTATATATTAGGTCTAATTCACCCTCTGAAAATTAGCACTGAAAATGATTGGATTGTTTTAGGTTTCATTCTCCTCACTGTTGCCATTATAGCCTACTGATGCGATATAACTATAGACACAGACAGGCAACCTAAAAATAAAGACTGAATCTTCTCAGATAGGTCATGGGGCACAATCAAATCTAAGTGTAATATGCAGGGGGCCTTAGATGGTGTATAAAAAGTTTGAGGGGTCCATATGAGTCTATTGGCCTGTCCTGTGAATAAGTGCCTCTTGGTGTCTTTGCCCTCCCGGAGGTCTAGGCGGCCTCTCTGGAGCTGGAGCCCGACAGAGTGTGGCCATGTAGCGGGGACAGAGGAGGTGTGGTGTGGGGTCCGTTCGTGGAGGTGACCCCGCCGCCACCCTCCCTCAAGTCCCCGGAGGTGATGGAGGAGTCCTGGTCGGGGTCGGCCCCTCGCGCCCTCCTCCGGTCCTCCTCCTTCTTCCACTTCATGCGCCGGTTCTGGAACCAGATCTTGATGTGGCGCTCGGTGAGGCTGAGGGTCAGCGCCAGCTCCACGCGCCGCGGCCTCGAGATGTAGCGGTTGAACAGGAACTCCTTCTCGAGCTCCAGCAGCTGCGCGCGCGTGTAAGCTGTCCTCGTGCGCTTGTTCTCTTCCATCTCTGCCATCACGTACGGCCCTATAGGGAGGGAGGGGGGATTTATACTAGTTCATAGCTCAGCTGTGAATATATGTAGATATCCAATGTATAGGGCAGATATCATAACCACAGCCTCAGTGAATCCCTGTTCTCACTAGTCGGAAATCTATTTGGAAACATTGTTTTTAAAAAGTCAGCAGAACAACGTCCTACTTCTAAAAACTCATCACAGTGACCGAAAGTGGCCTATATATATTTTGCCCATCATAAGTTGCTGCTCCACTTAGCCAACACTATGCAGGTATTAAGTAGCCAATTAAAAGCAGGAACGTATTAGATGATTGACTATTGGACTTGGTCATGTCTGATATGAGGGCAGCCTGCTCCGATGGGCGAACCCATTTGATAAGGTATTGTCCCAAGCGGGAATTAACACTAATAGATTGTTATTATTGCTCATTTAATCGGCCCATATGTGACATAACTTATAGGGCAGGCGGGAGAGCTAAAACTGCATGCTGAGTTCGAAAACAGTAATTGATTTTATAGCCCGTATTCTCCCATTGAGATAAATTCGATTTTTTTTTATTATTATTTTCTGGGTTATCCATGAACCCTTCAAGACTGACCAGGAGTCCCCGGGACGCACTTACAGATAACCACTGCCATATGGTTTAGTGAACCGCTTTGCTTGCGAAGTCAGTTCAGTAAACCCTCCAATGTTTCACGCAGTGATGAGCGTAAACAGTGTTAAAAAATCAACACAGTCTAACGAGGCAACATTTTATTCCATTAGGGACGAAGTGATAAAGCAGAATATTTATTGAGCTTATAGACAAACAGTTCACCTTGTCACACAGATATACGGAGCAATTACGGCCAGTGCATTATATGAGCTACATTAATTACAAAATACAGTTTTCTAGTCAAAAAAAACAACAACAACAAAAAACTAATGCCTATTTAGCATACGCCCTAAAGTGAACTTTAAAATATCTGTATTTTTTCTTTAATTTTATTAAAAGTATATGATGAGTCAAGATACAAACATTTCCATAATCAGTAGCCCGTGCTTCCTCTGCGTAAAACTAAGCCTCATTATATTTTAACAAAAATGCAGCCCGGCCTGGATCTCGCTACTGACTTTTTTAAACCATTTGCTTTGATTCACCACATTTGTAAATATATAACCCTATGATTAAAAAATACGTTTTTATGAATCATCAATAATAATAATTTGCCAAGCCTGATGTGACCATTTTATTAATGCAATAATCACATCAGCTCTGTGACGTGCCTCGCTAGTCCAGTATTCATTCTTTCATTCTGTAACCATATGGTACATTGGGACGATATTGAGATTTTCAGAGTTTTTGGGCGCTCTCACGTTTTATTCACAGACTTTTGAGGGTTTTGTAGACTATTGCCCTACTTCAAGCCTATTCATAAAATTTTGCAACTGGCGATACCAAGAGGCGCAATTGTGGATGAGCTTTTTTGAATTCAGGGCTTCTACTAGAATTAATCTATAGGGTAGGCACATAAATGCGCTACATTAAAAACTCATAATAGGTGTGAAAGTAAGCAAATGATGAACAAAAATGGAAGAATTATAACTGATTGTGCTACGATTGCCATATTTTAATAGCAGCGCGTAAACGACCCACAAAATTACAACGTCATGGCCGGCCTCCAGCCTGCCAACTTCTAAGACTGGGTCACTGATAAGCCAAGTTTTTGTCTCATCAAATCATGTCAATTCTGCTGCTTCATCCTGAAGAGGACTTTTCTCTAGTGGGTATGAACTTGAGTTCGTAGGTATTTCATAAGAAAGATTGTGGGCTAGGAAAAAAAGCAAAAAAAAAGTCTACATTTTTATAGGGCAAAGTCGCTCTTTTTACACTAGCCCAATTTCTACAAAGGAAATGCCACAACAAATTGATAACTTTGTTTTGACTGAGTAATAATGTTTATAACATGGCTGCATATACAGCCATTCACATTTTAATCCAGGATAGGCTCATTTCTACGCTTTTTTCTTACATCACTACATCAGTCAAATACGACTGGAAAAGAACTGAACATTTAGATAAATATCAGCCCAATAAATAAACTGACGGCTTAAGGTATGGCTGATGTGAATATTTGAGAGTATTTCAAAGAGTATAGACAAAACGCACATTTTTATGACGATAAGGCCTGGAGAAAGCAAGCACTGACCTTTTCGGCCTTTTACAAAATGACTGACAAGGTAAACTGCAACACCCAGGATAACATTGTTGGGAACATGATGTCATTTAGACCCCAGAGAGAGTCAATTCAAACTTCTATTTGTTAGTGATACCCACTGAAGAAGGCAAGCCTAGGCCTAAATGACTAAAATGAAAATGAGTTATTGCTTTGTTCTTTATTTTAACATTGGTGAGTCAAAGACAAGCCTTTATCATCAGATTTACCCACATTCAGTTATTTTTCCACGAGGCTATCTTACTTTGATTCTTAAATCTGTTTTTTTTATTTCTTAAGCCTGTCTGTTTGTTACTGCAAGTAAACGAAATGTTGATTTGAAGCGGTTTAGCTTGCAGTGTGAGGAATTACCTGCCCATTGCCCCTTCCAGGTGTGTGCATGGGATTTGGTGGTTTTCATCCAGGGGAAAGGGAGGTGATATCTGCTCTGTTCTCCCGTGTCTCCGTAACCTCCGGTGGGTGGGAGAGGCTGCTGCTGGGGCCCCTGAGGGTGGTGGAGCTGCGGCACACCTGGATCCTCTCGCATGGGTATACTATACGAGGGGGCAATGTCAGTAAGGCTGGCCTGGTCCAAGGCTCCCATAGACGGCGTGGTGTAGACAGAGTGGACCTGCCTGCTCATGTAGAGGCAGGGCGGCGGGCTGTGGCTGTAGTCCTCTCCCTGCGATCTCTGGTAGGCACAGGAGTCTTTAAAAACCTGCGAGGAGTAATAATGATCTTCCCGATTCATGGCTGCCGAGGAACCGAGGCTACGGAGCTATGTGCGCACACATGTACCTGCGCCCTGCCACGGCGTGCACCTTCTGCTCTACCTGCTTCTGGCGTAACTGCGGGCCCTCGCTGCTCCACAGGTGTGTCACCCTGTCACCATGTGACATGCAGCGCCCAGGCCATTGGTTTCACTGTTTACTCAAAACGGTAGACCTGGTCCCTGTAGTTTCCAGGATATTCTCCTTGGGACTGTAGCTTCTCAGGTTTTCAGTAGCTGAACAGGGCTGTCAGCGCTAAAATCAATGCTTTTATAGGTAAACACCACATTGTTTACCTGGCATCCGTCTGTGCTCACCCCTGAGGCAGCAAGAGACCGATGAGGGGGAATATGGGGCCCAGGACCTTACCTCTCAATCAAAGAGAAGAGCCCTTACAACCAGATTGTAGCCTAGAGGACGAAGAAACAAGATAATCTCATATCCGTGAGATTTTCTTGGACTGTCGTCAGACAACGTAGCCATCGACACTTTATATGCATTTATAACATTGGCTGATTGCATATGGGGTAATCGATAGGCCTATATTGCATTGGTTGACCTCCGAGATAACAGACATGTATGGAGCGACAGTTGTCTTGGAGACTAGGATGAAATGCTCAAACACCAGGTCTGTTTCCACATTTTTTCATTTGCCCCCACCCCTCTAACTTGGTGACTTTTAAAATGTACCCATTACACCTCTGTCAATGCATCATTTAACACCATTTAACGTGTCCAGGCCCACGCTCCCTGCATGATGGGTCCTTGGCAATAACAAACACAGAGCCGCAGCCTGCGCCATGTTTGCTGGCCATTATGCTGGCGTGTTTTCGCCCCATTAAACAACACCCCTCGTGCTGAGCCAATTAGGACAGAGTGAGGAACAGAACTCAATTAAGTTGCGTTGCGCGGGGAACGTGTCCGCGCGGCCAGCGAGTTGACAGGCTCATTTTATTCAGCATTTTAAATCGCTGCCACATGCTCGCTGTAATTTGCCTATTTTTCAGGCAAATTGTACAGGACGAGCGGGCTTTTACCTTGATAGGAATATCAACAGGTTATTTGCACTGGGTTCTTCAAAAGCAATTATGGCACTTTCCGCGGTATCTTAATGGGGCACTCGGCGATGCAATAAAGTTCAAGTAAACCAATTCCATAGAAATCGCCCTGTGCACTGTGGCTTAATGGTGTTTATATTTGACCATTGTTTCAAAGAGGAAGGAAACAGTTAACCGAAGCAATTCTCCACCACAATGGAGGTGGACAACGTGCTTTATGAAGCATGACGGACGTAAAACGCAATATAGTCGCTCCAGGATTTTGCGTAATGGCTTAAGCGAGAAGTAATGCTGTGCAACTTTGCTGCATGATAGGCCTATGGGTAATCATGCCAAGATATTGACCATAGAGACTGGCAGTTGCAGCGTATATAAAAAGCTGTGGCTGAAGAACAATAAAATGGTAAGCTTAAATGCATGGAGACAGGCCAAATGGAGAGAGCGGGCATAAACAGCAGATGGAACAACCTACGGATTCAACGCTTGAGCAAATGTCCACCTGCTGTCCTGGAGGAGCCCTTATGACCCCGCTAAAACGTTTGCACACAACAATCGTGACCAGAAAATGTATATAAAAATATAATAAGCCGAGTGGAAAACAACAAAATCAATGAAATATTTTACTTTGTTGTTTTAATCACTAAATTGTGACTATTCCGAGTGGAATATATTTAACTGATACGAAAGTATTGGTAAAACTATATTTCTTAATTTATAACTGCCATAAATTATGAGTACCTATTGTTGTTTTTGTTGTTGTTGTTATGAGATTGATTCGTATTGAATTGCACGATGAAGGCCACGCTGCCGCATTCAAGAAATGTCAGGAGCCAGTAGGAGTGTCAGGGAAACATGGCTATTCTTTTCCTTTCACAAACAAAGACGTTTCTGATAGCTGGTATAAACATGTCAAAAAGTTGGAGACACGATAAAATGTGCTTACCCAGTGGCGACAGCAAGGCTTATGTAAACATTGCCAACACTGAGCAATGACAGAAGAATGCTAATGGCATTATAATTGAAATCAAACCTCCTCTAGGTGTAACACCGAACCATTAATCACAAAATGTGAGAGAAATTTGTAAATTACCCCCTACCCCAACCACGATCAAATCCTCCCCAACTAAATCAAAAATGAAAGTGCAGCCTGCTTTGGGCCGTTCATAAAGTTTTGTCAAAAGTCCATATGATTTGACATTATGTGGAAACCTTCAAATGAAAGAGGAAATATTTTGACAGAGGGGGATTTATCTTTGCCATTGGTTACAAAAACAATTCAACAGGATGATACCTCAGTGCAGCTAACCGCAACAATAAGTGCAACATGGTTTGCAACTTCAAAAAAAAGTGACATTGTGTCACATCTTATGAGTAACATGTCCCAGTCCAAAAAGAAAAAAAATTGCCTGTACTTTAATTAAAAACTACATCTGACAACCAGTTATGTTCCTCAGATCAAGTCAGTCTGTTCACTTCCCTGACTCTCTGGAAAGATACGAGCCCCATTTTTCTTCAAAATCCACAGGAAGCAGCAGCACCTTTGCATTAAAAAGCAAAGCAATGTCAGTCAAGTCATTTCCTCCTTCTATCATGCGCGTCCCCAGCGGGTGAACGTGAGCGGCTCCTGCGCGGGGCGGGCGGACTGCAGCTGTGGGAGGAGCCTGCGCTGTGCTGGCGGCCGGACAGGGAGCGGCCCTCACCTGGTGAACCCTCTCTGTTCAGTCTGTGTGTGTCACTGTCTCTGTCGTGGCTGTGTTTCCTGTGTCTCAGCTCCTTGTTGTCTTCTCGTTTTCCTTTGTCTCTCTCGTGTCTCTTATCACCCTTACTGCCGCTGTCCCTGTGGTGATATTTATAGTCTGTGTGGCCTCCATTAGCTCTGTGATGTCTGGGGGGTGTTCTGCTGCGGCTCCTGCTGTCCCGGCTCTGGGACACACTTCTCGGGCGCCCCCTTGTGGTGGGCTCTCCTGCCGCGGGCCCACTGGGGCGGCGCTGCAGGCCCGTGGAGCGCAGCGTGTTGAGGAGGAAGCGCTTGTTGGTGCTCCGCAGGGGACACTTCATCCTAACAGGACCAGAGGGGACGGACAAACACTCAACATCTGACATCTGACACACCAAGAAGCAACACGATAATAGAAAACACTCCATCAAAAGTAAAAGTCATGCATTCTCAATGGTAATGAAGTATAGACGTAATAGCAGTAAAATGTTAAGAGTGAAAAGTGCAGGTATTCATTGTGCAGAATGGTTCCTTCCAGAGTGTTAAATTATTTATGCATTAAACTGTAAGAGGTATTTTAACATTGCACTGCATGGCTACATTCTAACTATTCATTACATTTTTTGTTTTGCATGTAAAAGCTTATTCTTAACAGTAACCATTAACAGCAGCCAACTGCAGCCATCATATACAGTAAATGTAGTGGGTAAAAAGTACAATATTCCACTCTGAAATGTAGTGCAGTAAAAGTATAAAGTCTCACATATGAAAATACTAAAGTATTTGTGCCTGAAAACTGCACTTACCGTGGCTACAGTATTTGAGTAAATGCACAGTTACTTTCCATCTCGGGTTATACAAGTACAATTCCTCTAATCAGTCAGTCTTGTAAGCAATAACAATCACTTTACTTTGAACTGGTTTGGTTTTATTTATATTATTTATGCATATTAATAAAGACCAGATGACAAGAAAATGCACAACACACTCATGCAGGAAACGCCCCCTTAAAATCCTATAAGGGTTTATCAGTGGGTTTCCTTATGATACTTCTAATTTTGCAGGTGCATCAGGCGCACAAGAGGTATTGCAGTAAGACAGCATGACTACACAGACCAATACAGCGAAGCAAAAGATCCAGGGTGGCAGCAGGCAGCGGCACGGCAGAGCTGGTACAATCCCAGATGCACAAAGTACAGCTACACTGATAAGAAGCAGCATAAATTACAGATCTGTCAAGGCTGATACAGATGACAGGCCAGATATTGTGCAGGCAGCAGGCACTCACCATCCTGCAGGGCCCATGGTCTCAGCTCTCACCCGAGCCCTGTCAGTCTCCCTCAGCAGCTCCTCTATTGCATGCCTGGGTGGATTATTAAAGCGGATAATGAGATGGTTAACAATAATAATAAAAAAAAAACAGGAGTGTGTTTGAAGTACAGAGGACAGAGATGGTGCAAAGAGTGATGGAGGGAGCCAAGGTGGGGCAATATAATTGAGTGGAGTGGAGAGGAGAGGAGGTAGTGAATCAGTGAATGAGGGACGGCGTGTCCTGGTTTGACCCGAGCTGCTGAATCAGCACAGTCTCGGCAGAGGAGCCTGTTTTAGCCGACCTTTAACCACACAGCACGGATCGCTATAACGATAGTGACACGCGGTGAAGGTATGGTGGCAGTATTTCTTCACAGCCACTATAAACAATGTAGGCGCTGCTCTCTTTTTCTCCAAGCCACACACACACACACACACACAGAAACTATACACGCCGCACAAACCCAATTCACAGCAGTTGTCGTCCAAAAATAACATTCCTAACCAGTTTTACGGAAGGATGGGTTTTAGTGTTAGCCTACGAAAACAAAGTTAGTACGATATTAGCATAGCATACACACACACAAAAATGAGTAGCCTACGCTGCTTATGGTACATACTTCTCCAATTCACTATCATCTCCCATCGTGCCGCAGTCAAACGCAGGCTTTAATAAATCTGGAGACAGGACAGAAATCAAAAAATGTGCACGTCTTTTCTTTTTTTGTTTACTCCTCCGAGGTGGGCCTTCCGCTCAAGACCCCTGTCACTTTGTGACCTTAGCGATGCCTCGCCGTTCCCAGACACACATTTCAAGTCGTTTATTTTGACACAAACCAACAACCACGCGGCAAAATGAAATAAAGAAGTATGGGTCTAAGATATATGGAAATGCATTTTATTTCGTGTAATAATCGCGTTCATGCTGTACAATGGGAAATAGTGCATTTTCGCTTTCTGGGCAGGCAGTTCACAGGCCACCTATGAGTCGAGTTTGATTGACAGCTGCTTGCCCCGCCCACCCCGGTGACGGACAGTGGAGCTGGAGGCGATGGGCGGTCCGGTGGCCGAGGGAGGCACGGGGGCGTTTTCGTGCGGTTGCGGAGCGGTCCGTTGCGGTGAACGCGTGATTGAGGTCCCTCCGCTAATTGTCCCCCTTCCCCGGGGCTGGAGTTCACGGCACGGAGGAGAAGCCGGAATAGGTAATATTATATTCATATGCATATCTTCTGCTTGCCCGTCCACTGTGTCACTGTGTGTAGCTTTGCATTGATATTGCCATTGTCGCTTCATCTGTCCTGTTCCGCTCCTGGAGGGTGGGATGGAGTCAGACAGATGGGGGCAATGATAAAAAAAAAAAAAAAAAAAAAAAAAAAAAATCCTCTGGTCTAATCAAATGTATTCAACGCCTATGGGTCGCTTATAGATCATGACACTGCAGTCGGTGCATAGATGAAGCACATTAAGACTATGGCAATGCCAAAAAAAAGAAAAAGAAAAAAGATTTCATTTTTCAGTTAAAGCAATGTCAGTTTTTTGATGGTTCATTGCATGTCTCTGTTGTGGAGAAGAAGCAGCCCATTGCAGCGGACCTTGCAAAATAGTAGCATGGCCTATTCTTCCAAGCAGCCAATCGCCTTTCTGAAAAATTGCTTAAGATAAGAGATGACGATAGGGGTTTATGAAAATGTAGGCTAAGCCGACAGGACCTCAGATTTTAAATCTATGGGCTAAAACATCATTTTATCTTAGATGGAAATGTCATTTCTGCATGCGAGATGGTTTATGGGCATTTTCTGTCTCAGAGTCAGAGTAGATGTCATCTGTGAGAAATGACAGCTCTGCTATAGCATGGACAGGTGCAGGGCCCAGACAGTTATTTATGAATAGAGAGCAAACCAAGTCAGTGAATGCACTGACAATGCCACCCCGGCCTTGGACACAGACACAGGCACACACACCCACAAACACAAACACAGGCTCTCTCTCTCACACACACACACACACACACACACATATTCACACACAGTCTCTTTTGGGATTAAAAGGGAGCTATTTCATGGAAGCTATTAAGCGTTTGTCTTTAAATGGCATGTGTAAGGGAATCTGTTGCAACTGAGTGCAACTATGTTTAAAACAGTGTGTTTCTGTGGCTGGCACTGCGAGGACCTGAAGCCTGAACTTATTGATGAACGAAATTCTCAGTGTCTTGTGCCCCAAAATGACACAGTGCATGTGTGTGTGTGTCTGCTCTTGTTTGTGGAGATTGATGCTTGCATGCATGCATGGATGTCTTCAAATCTGTATGTGCATGTGTGTGTGTGTGTGTGTGTGTGTGCGTGTGATGTGGTGATGTCAGAGCTTTGTTATAGGAACAGAGAGAAGCCTTGTGTCCTCATGATTAATTCATGTCCAGCTGCGGGATAGAGACAGAAGCAGCTAGTCACACAGAGACAGGAGCACGTACTTAAGGAGACTGAAATAAGAACTACCGGTCCGGTAGTCAAGGAGACAGAGACAGGTTGTCACAGAAATGAGTAGTCACAGAGACAAGAGCAAATAAAAAACAACAACAAAGGAAAACACAAAACAAGGGGCTGTCATCGTCTCTACTCTGTAACAAGCTTTCAGTCTGTAGGAGGAGGAGCGGAGCGTCCTGCTGAGAGAAGTGCATCTGTTGTGTAGCTCCGCTGCATCCTTCTCTGGCTACACTCTGAATGTCAAGCCCCACTGAACAGGCTCCAGGTCGTCATGGAGACAGGAGCAGACCCTCAGTGGAACAGAGGCAGGTAGTCACTGTGGCTTGGCTGGCCTGCTATGTGGTGAAGCACGCCCCCTGCTGTCTGTCAATAGCAATGTATCAGCCCCAGAGGGACTCAGCTAATAGACCAGCAGAGCTTCTACATCATTTTTTGGTGTGAAACACAGTGGAAATGACCAGTTTGAACACTTCATTAGCCGCCGCGTTTCACTGTGCTCGGTGGAGCGGTAAGCAGGTCGATTTCTGCTTTAAAAACGGTTCCCTGCTTTGCACATGGCTTGCGACAAAAGAGAGGGGAAAAAAAGAGTAAAATATCAAGTCCTGGTGATTGTTCACTGTGAGCTGCGTTTGAAGAATTTCTGCTATTTTCTTGGCTGTCACTATCTTTGTCTGCTGGGTCTTTGATTCCCACTTGGAGCATCACTTGCCTCTGCTGACTCCCCACCATCCCCTTTCTTTGTGATTTTCTTTCCCCACTTCTGTCTCATCTGTCAGGTTTTTTTTTTTCAGTCCTATGATTCTCTTACGTCACCTTTTCCTCTCTCTTTCCCTCTTTCCTTCGTCTTTCTCTCTCTGTGCCCCTCACTTACTCTCTCTGGCACTATTTTCCTCTCTATTGCTCTTTCAATCCCTCTTCCTCTGATCTGTGTCCTCTCTCTGCCTCAATCCCAGATAATTCCCTCTCTGTGGAATTGGAAGATTGTGGCAGGCGAGAGCAAAAGAGAGATTATAGTGGCAGATTAGTGGGCAGGAGCAGCAATACATAATCTCAGCACACTCGCACACACACACATACTGTACGCGTGCACGCACACACATACACACACGCAGGAACACACAGTGCCTCTCCCTATCTCTCTGACACACACATTCACGCAAACATGTGGGCCCACGTGCACAAAGCATTTACAACATGAATAAATGCACGAGCACGTAAGCAGACACTTGTTGTGCTTCTGAAACAGCTGTTTAACCCTCTGTCTTTGCCCTCTGACCTGCAGGGTGATGTGCCATCAGCCACTGGGGGGCAGCTGTCCTCTGTCGCCTGCTCGTCCTCTAAAGCTTATGGGATAGGGGCGCGTGCCCTTTCCAGACCCCCACTGCAACCCCCACTGGAGTCATTTGTGCCAAAGCAGAAGCGGGTTGGAGGAGCGGAGATGGGCAGCCCGGGCTGTGAGGTGGGTCCAGCCGGGCCAGTGGAGCCGGCCCTGGAGGCTCTGTGTCCCGAGTGTGGCCAGATCCACCGCAACTGGGAGAATCACCTTTACAACTACCGTCTGGAGGTGGACGATGACCTGGTGTGCCACATCTGCCTGCAGCCCCTGGTCCAGCCGCTGGACACGCCGTGTGGCCACACCTTCTGCGCCCGCTGCCTGCGTAGCTTCCTGCAGGAGAGGGACTTCTGCCCGCTGGACAGGACGCGGCTCCAGCTGCAGGCCTGCCGTAGGTCCAGCATCCTGGTGCACAAGCTGCTGGACAAGCTCTCTGTGTCCTGTCCTTTAACACCAGTCTGCTCCCTCAGCATGCCCCGCTGTGACCTGGAGGCGCACCTCAAACACAGGTACCCATGCAAGAGTGAGCACAAACACACACTCTAACAGACTAATTGTTGCATAATGTTAATATAGACAGTAGGGCTGGTGTTGTCATGGACCTCACAGTACAATACGTATCACAATATGTGGGTCGCAATATGATTTGTATCAGGACACTTTCCAGTATTTCACAGATTTGAATGAAAATAAATAAATCCAGCTTCAAGTACAACCTAATGCATAAGACCTGCATAGATTGGTAAAATACACAACATATTATATGATAAATTGAGTGGCAAACTGACTAAAAACCGTTTATCAGCATTCAGACTTCAGAATTCATTGAAACAGAACACAGTGCACATGTGATAAACACAAATTTGATTCATGTAATTGTTCAGTGTACACATAATCTGACACATAAACCTAATACAGGAATGAATTGCCGTTATGTTGATGTCAATCAAATGACTAGCAAAGACAACAGATGGATCGAACACCCACTGAAATGGACTAAAACGTCACCTTTTTGCACACATACATGCTTATTCTCTAAATGGTGTCTTGATAACCACTGGAGCGATCTGCATTTGAAACACCTCCATATTCAGATTGTGTCTTTTCTGGTGGGAACCTGGGGGGGATTCACTCTGTGCATTAGATCGTAGTCAAGAATGGGTTAGAGTCAGCGGCGGTCATTTGAAGGGTCTCAGTCCGTCCACATGGTTTGGCTTTTGACCCATTTGGACCAGGTGCTGTGAGACCCTGAGGGGATTATTGTGCTGTAGGTCATGTGATGGGGGATTAGTGGTTCCCTACCACAGTCATGGGTTGGCCGACAAGAAGCTTCTCATTCTGCAGCCATGCTGAGCAACTTCAACACCAGAGACCTTTTCAACCATTTCTTCTGTGAAACGGCTAAGGGCAACCCTGGTCTTTGGTGAGTTGGACACTGCGGGATGTCAGGTCAGCGGGTCTTAGCATGGCGAGGTGCCATCTTTCTCTCACCTGCTCCCTTCCTCCATCTCTCTTTTTCTTTCTCCCTCTAATCTTTTTGTATCTTTTCCTCTCCTGTCTCTCCTGCCTTGCACATAAACACACAGAAGACCGTGTTTATGTGTGTGTTTATGGATGAGCGGGTGGGTTGCAGAAAGGGGAACCCAGATGATCATGTTCTTTTTTGGTTGTTACTTGTAAAGATTATCTAGTTAAATGTATCAGCGCTTGAATAATTTACACAGCTTGTAGTCTTAATGCTATGGAAACAGGGCTTTAGGTTACTTGGTACATATCTGGTCGTCAGAACATGCTCAAATGTGGGAAACTGCCTCCAGGACAACAATTCCAGTTGAGTTGCTAATCATGATCTAATGATTATTAATTCAGGAACAGTTTTCTGATGGGTTGGATTCCCTGAACTGATGTCTGCTGCCAAGGAATGTTTAGTTACTGTTTTGACACTTGCTTTTTGATTGGTTATACATTACCCACTTAACTCGTCGGTTAAGTCTCACAGGGGATTTTCCTTAACGAGCTCACACTAACAAGCTATAGCAAACAAGCTGTTGCTTAAACTAAAACCCTTTCCTTAGTCAGCTATTTTGACATGGGACCCCCACCAGAGGTCTTAGCCTTGTCCTAGTCTTGCTTTGGGAATAGCATCTAAGTTTGTTAATAGGCCAAAGAAGCAGCAAGTATGTTCCTGCACTCAGTTGTAGCTTTTCTTAGATCTGATGGTAAGCCGTCAAACCTGTGGCTCAGTATTTCATAACTCTTACCCACTTCACGTTTATCACTCAGATTTTAAGAAGAGTTACATCCCAGTGAGGCCCCAGGAGTAAATCTTTGCTCTTGCCTTGCCAATGTAAAGAGGAGGAAAGATGGTTCCAGACAGATCAAAAGAAGTCACTATTAGGGCTGACGTGACTTTCTTTATTAGGGTAAAGATTAAACCTCTGGCCCACGTGGGATTGCCTCTCCCCTGCGCTACAGACTTATGTCTAAGATAGGAACAGGAGTCAGGGGTGGGATGACTTGGCTGTCGCTCTGTGACTTTGTCAATCAGCACTGTTTGTGATGAAGATTAAGGGCTGAACGCCGTCTATTAGATTAAATGACGAGTATACTGGGCCACAGTGTCCCATGGTGGTCAAGGTGGAGTGCTTGATCTGATTACAGAGGATGTGCAAGTGTGGCCAGGTTAAACACTGGAAACAACAAGTGTTTCTTTGGCGGAAGAGCTTTGCACTATGATCCGAGACAACTGTGGGGTTTAAGTCACCACATAAACATAAACCTGACCTGCTGAAGTGTTGTTTTGTATGTTGTTTTGTAGCTGACCCTGAACTCTGACTTCATGGATGGCACAAGCCAAAAGGGTTTTTCCCTGCAGGGGTCAATAAAGCATTACATTACATCAACTGATGAGGAACTTCATTGACAGACTAGCCAACTGGCACTGGATAGCTGTTTCATTAAGCCCATCTGCTGCTCTGTTAAAGGTGTCCTGGGACGCGATGTCAGCAGACAAGTGTGGACGGTCCCCGCAGCGAGAGTGGGGACGAGCGAGCTATGGCAACCACCCCTCCCAGGTCACCCCGCTCACCACAAACAGACCTGAGGGAGAACAGCCCCTCACCCCCCTGCAGGGTCCCCACGGCCTGCAGCAGCACTCCCATGTGGACGGATGACCCTGGCCTCGACAACCCTGCCTTTGAGGAGAGCACCGAGGAAGACAGTGAGTTAATCCTCTGTCCTTGTACTAGTTAGCCCACACTTGCTTGAAACTTCTGTCAACCTGCGATGATAAGATAAGGTGAAGACCTTTAGGTTGGAAATAAAGTCCAGTTTACACTGAGATAAAAGACACAGTAGCAAAGGTATCTGTGTAACTACTTGAATCAGCTGATTTATTTCAAAATTTGTCTCATTTCTAGGCGTGGTAGGGTTGGAGTGTGTTGTGCCCAGGGTGAAGCGGCCTCTCAGTAATCCCTGCATCCACCTCCTCCGCTCTGTTAGCTCCGCCTCCTCTGGCTGGGACTGCCCTGAATCACCGCCTCTCTCCGCTGAAGAGGGTATGGCTTCACTTCTTCCATTTGGGTGTCTTCCTTAGGCTTCCTTTCCTTAAGCTTTCCTTTTGTGTGCATTATGAGTGTGGGAGTAATGTGAGTTACCCAGGGAGACTTGACTGAGCATGGTCTTTTTTTTTTTCAATCAACACCCCAATTCATGCTCATTTATTCATACACAATCACATTTCCCAGTATGATCACAGGGTTAGACGTCAAGAAGTTGCTGAATTAGAGAGGGGGATCACTCTCTCTCTCTATGGTTTCTCCCGTGGATATCATTCCAGCAGATAGGGTTAGGATAATCACATTCAGACATGATCTTATACATAAGGAAGATCTGAAATGTGACTTTTTAATGTGATTCCATGTGTTTCTATAGGCTGTGTGAAGTTGCCGTCTCTTCCTGAAGGAGAGATAACCACCATAGAAGTCCACCGTGCCAACCCTTATGTTGAGCTGGGTATCAGCATCGTCGGGGGAAACGAGACGCCTCTCATCAACATCGTGATTCAAGAAGTGTACCGCGACGGTGTCATTGCACGAGACGGGAGGCTGCTGGCCGGGGATCAGATACTACAGGTGAGAACCTGCTAAGGTTAGTCTCACTTTTGCTCCTTACCCACTGTTCTATCATTTTTATTGGGAAGATTTGCTGAGCATGCAGACTCTTTTCTTTCCACAGCAACCTTTTCACTGCTTCATTTTCATGCAGTTAGGAAGGGAGTGGCTCAGCAGCTGTGGGCCACTGAACAGCGTCACTTGAGCAATTTGTGGTTAAGTGCTTTGCCCAAGGTTTACCCTGACAGTGGCTATTAAGGGAGGCTATATTAGTCATTCAATTCCCATGGTGAGACTTTTTGAGCAGGTTTGGGACAGGAAGAGATTCGCCTCTGTCACCGTCAGACTCGTAGTGCCATCATATTTAACCTTGTTCCTAGGCTTTGTCCTCTGTCTCCTTTGAGTGGAATATCTATGGGAAAAATGCTATGGGAAAAGGTCTGCTAATAAGACCCACCCACCTCATTCCCATTGGTCATTTGAATTTGAAAAGGATTTCAGATTCATTTGTCTCCCTCTTCCGAAATGCACTCCTTGTTTTACCTCGATTCACCCTCACTGCGCTGACTTTCCTGTAACTTCTCTCTCTCCCAAGGTGAACAATGTGGACATCAGTAATGTGCCCCACAGTTTTGCCCGCTCTACGCTGGCACGCCCCTGCACCACTCTGCAGCTGACTGTACTTAGGGAGCGCCGCTGTGCCTCCCGGGCACCTCCCTCCTCCTCCTCCTCCACCCCGGCCGTGCCCCATGCCCCCTGCTCCACCCCTGAGGGCACCCCCTCCAGCCCTGCCAGTCTGAGAATCACCCTGCATAAGCGGGACTCATCAGAACAGCTGGGCATCAAGCTGGTAAGGCGGACTGACGAGGCGGGGGTGTTTGTGTTGGACCTGTTGGAGGGAGGCCTGGCAGCCAAGGACGGCAGGCTGTGCAGTAATGACCGTGTGCTCGCCGTCAATGACCAGGACCTTCGCCATGGCACCCCGGAACAGGCCGCACAGATCATACAGGTAAAACTGGATTCAGCTGCACAAGTCATGTATGCTGGATTTGTCTCGGTAATATTTCTACATGGCAAAAAAACTCCTTTTTACCAAGTCATGTAGTCTCCTATTTAGTATTCAAGATCTTGTGATTAGACAGTCCCACTTGTTTCCAATGCAGTTTCAGTTGTTTCAGGACATTTTCTGGGAGCAAGTATAAATATGTTGAAAGAAGGCAGGTAATCTGCTAATATCACAAAAAGGACATTTGATTCAAGAAAATTCTGGTTGATTAGCATTGTAAAACAAGTGGGAGTATCTCTTCTAGTGTATTTTTCACTTTTTTGAAGACAAATGGGTTTTTTTTAACACCGAGAATAAATGGCTTAGTAAGATGGTTTTTTTGGGGTGTATTTTTTTTTTCTTCATGAAACAATGGATAAGGAAGCACTGTTTATTCAGGGCTGCTGCAGGCTTGTTCCTAAAGCGCTGACTCTGACTTCATAGGCCAGCGGCGAGAGAGTCCATCTGCTAATTGGCCGACCCAGCAAGCCGACCCCTCCCCCACCACCAAAGTCCAGCTCCACCAGAGACCTCTACTGCCTTGATCACTTCCTGCCCAACCACAGCTCTTCCCCGAGCCCTGTGCCCATGCACCTCTCCCGCACCAGCACCCACAGAGTGAGTGGGGGTTTTTATGTGGGTTGACCGGAGTGAATGTGTGTGTGTGTGTGTGTGCCTAGATGTTTGTGCGCTTGTACATGCAAGTATTTTAAGAGTTACATTCATATTGTTGGAATTTAGCACACCGATTTGCCTGGTGTGACTTGCAATGACACAGCAGGCTCAAGGACATTCAGACACACAGCTGTTGGTGGACTCGCTGGCTGTGGCGGGGACTGAACCTGTGTGTGTTGCATCTGTGTGACATTCAGGACCTGTCCCAGTGTGTCACTTGCAAGGAGAAACATATCACTGTGAAGAAGGAGCCCCATGAGTCTCTGGGCATGACTGTCGCAGGGGGGCGGGGCAGCAAGAGCGGGGAGCTGCCAATCTTTGTGACGAGTGTCCAACCACACGGCTGCTTGTCGAGGGACGGACGAATCAAACGAGGTACAATAACAGGACAATAAGAGGACGGGCTGAGATTTGTCCAATACTTGTTATCACAGCAGGCCATTTTGTTTCTGTAACATTTATATAAAGTGCATCAAAACCCCCTCTCTTTCTGTCCTGTAGGTGACGTCCTGCTTAGTATCAATGGGCAGGACTTGACCTACCTGAGCCACAGTGAGGCCGTGGGCACCTTGAAGGCCAGTGCTGCCTCGCCCTCAGTGCAGCTAAGGACCCTGGAGGTCAGCATGGTGGAAGAGCACGGCCACGACCAGCTGCTGCCTCACACTCACGACAGCGAGTACGACGCCAGCTGGTCCCCCTCGTGGGTCATGTGGCTGGGCCTGCCCAGGTAAGAGACTCAAGGAAAGAGACGTCAGAGGAGAGGGAGGGAGGTTTAAATGTGTATTTTGTCTTTGAATTTAGTTGTGCAGCATGGATTTTAATGTGCTGGAAGAATTCTGCGTCCATACATTTCAGGGTGCTGCTATGATGCTGTACATGATGGCTGATTCTATAGTAGCGTGGCATTATGCATTAGTGGTTGAATGGAAAAGCTCAAGCAATAATGATTTCAGATGTTTGTTTCAAAAGAGAAATGTTAATCGATTAATTTGTCAGCTGTTTTAGGCCTGTATCCCACATGGGGCTTGAACGCCTAGAATAATAAAAGAAAAAAAAATCATGAAATACTACACAGCATACATTAAATCCTAAAATGTGACTAAATTGTGTTGAATAAAGATATTAGAGGAACACTGATGACCTTTAACAAACCCTCCCTTGATTCTGAGAGTATTTTATCGCAAATAATAAGAAAAAAGAGAGAGGAGATAGCACGCAGTGATTTCCGTCGGAGTAAACAGAACAAACATTTTCTCATTGCAAGGAGGTTTATAAAGGGCCAAGGTGACAGTGATTGCTCAGAAATAAAACAAGTTTTTTCACAGTGGTAATGTTTGATGTGTAGGCAAGTTCATGCACATAGAATGAAAATATTGAAAAGCATCGGCAAAACATCATTCTATTGTTTTTTTGACTTATTAGAAGAGTATGACTAAAATGAAAGAATGAAAAAGTGGTTCTGCACTGGTATCCAGCTTATTTTGATAAATAAATGACAGCCGCTATGATACACCCTGATGGTATTTGCTCAAACATGATCATGTATTAGAATTTTTAAAAGCTTTACAAAAAAAAAAATTAATGAAAAATACGCTCAGTATGTTCCACGGACATAAAATATCCGATGACTTTAGAATTACCCCTTTGCAGATCTTTCTGAATGTTGTTATGCAAGGCTGCTGTCCATATGGTGTGTGTTTTGCTGAACTGTGATATAAGCATCAACAGCTGCAGATTATTGTTGGAGGAACATGTTGTGGCCTCCCCTCAATCCGTCTCAGCCTGGTACAGAACATACCTCACTTTGCCCTCCTTTACTCTACATCTCTTTGCCAGCCTCTCTCTTTTTTATTCATCACACCTCCCACACGCCATTCATGCTCCTCTCTCACTCGTACACTTTACCTCCTGGATGCTCTCTGTCTCTCAAAGGATGCCAGCGAATTAGAGAGGCAAAAACAGCAAAATGAACTAGTGAAATTTACACGCTACAAGGCCACATTTTGATTAAGAGAAAAGGTATTTTAAACCCTCTCTTTCCTCAGTGCAGCTTTCGTTCACTCTACCTCTCCAGCCTTCACTGAGCATCGTCTCTTCTTGTAGCTACCTCCACAGCAGTCATGAGATTGTACTGCGAAGAAGCCACCCTGGCAGCTGGGGCTTCAGCATCGTCGGGGGATACGAGGAAAACCATAGCAACCAGGCATTCTTTATAAAGACCATCGTCCTTGGAACACCTGCGTACTACGATGGCCGCCTGAAGTGAGTGATCAGCCACCTTGCATGTGACTAACCACAGCCTGATGCAAGCAGTGATATAATGATGAATAAGGGGGTAAATAAATTGATGATCATCACAATCCAAGAAACTGCTTGTATAAACAAAAATGATGTTTTGAGAGAAAAGTCAAAGCAACCCCATCCGAATC
This sequence comes from Myripristis jacobus, assembly GCA_900302555.1. NCBI lineage: Eukaryota > Metazoa > Chordata > Actinopteri > Holocentriformes > Holocentridae > Myripristis > Myripristis jacobus. The sequence goes on along the minus strand of OMLB01011255.1, from coordinate 19,584 downwards.
GGGACTTTGAATTTATGTCAAAGATTTATGTGAGGGTAAAAGATGTAGGTAAATTGTATAGTGCAGATTAAAAGGTGGATTGGATTTAGCCATCATTTATCCCGGGATGTAAGTGAGTGGAGGCCTGTGCTCACTGGAGGATTCATTGATTAATCTTCAAGTTTCAGAACAGTGCCCAGAGATGGTGTAGCCGTTAATATACCTCTGGATCTGAAATTTAATTGCCCTATACTGAACTGGGCAGCGGTCCATCAGGATTTTCTCCCCTGGGTCCTCTTTATTCTGAATCTTTGTTTTTTTTTTATGTCTCACTAAGAAAAAAAATCTCCACAGTGCTCTGTCCTTAAAAAGAATTCACTGAATTTTCTGTTTTCTATTTAACCTACAGCCAAACCAATGCTTTGTCATCTCAAATTAATTTCCTCCATATGATGCATCACAATATAATGCCTTTTGAGTGGTACATCACTCCAGGCTGTCAGGTGTTGTTTGTAATCCATGCTGACGTGTGTCTCCGTGTGTCATCCTAGGTGCGGTGACATGATCGTGGCGGTCAACGGGCTGTCAACAGCAGGAATGAGCCACTCGGCGCTGGTGCCCATGCTTAAGGAGCAGCGCAGCCGGGTGGCGCTCACTGTGGTCTCCTGGCCCGGCAGCCTGGCATAGCCGGGCCGGATCACAGTCAGGCTGAGCAAAGCTGCGCCGCACCAGACTGAATCCAACCAGAATGTTCTATATTGGGAACAGCCTTGGCCAAAGTGAACTGCTATATGCTACATCGCTCCATACTGGGCTTATCCAGGACCAAAAACCATTCAGAGCTGTTGTAGACCCAGCAGGACCCAACTGGGCTAAGCCTGTCCTGATCAGGTGGGGACTGATACAGATCGTGCCACGTCACTCGACAGACTGCACTCATACACACACACTGCTGTGTACATATGGTCATGTTGTCTTCACTCCCACAGGGAGAGCAGTACTACTGTAACTGTAGCAGACTATCTGGGCTGTATTCACCTCACCGGGCTGTCGTAGAATCCAGGGCTGCAGTCAGGTGGATGCAACGTTATAGGTTTAGATAGAATTACATCGTATTAAGACAGTCTGTGGTCCTCTGTCATTTAGGATAATGATTCTAATCACTAATCATAATTTTGTCTTCAGCACCAATGTTGCATCCACCTGAACGAGCCCCAGGCCTTGTTAGAAACCTGCCGCACCCTGGGGGCTCTGCTGCCCTTAGGCTTCATCACCATGACAACCAGCTGTCCAATCAGCTGGAGTTTTATACATGTGTGTGAATGTGTGTTCTGTTTGTTTAATAAAGATTTCCTTTAAAAGGATTAAATGACTAAATCCACCATGTTTTTCCACGACGCAAACACTGATGCACTTTCACCATGTTTGACGTTAGCCAGGACAGTTTACGTGTTCTCGATTGTGAGTCAGACCATTTGAAAATTTAATGTAGTGCTTAACAGTGAGGCTTTATTTCCCTTCATATTTGGATAAACAAAAGTGCATCTGAAAAGAAACTTATGGAATGGTTTGTTCAACCCTTAATGAACATATTCATAGTTCAAAGCAAGACATGTACACTGGAGCCTCATGGTTTGGTGTCCACCAGCTGTGTATTTTGAAGCTTAGCGGCTAGTTTCCGGGTCTCCTCTGCCATTCTGGCTTGTTGTGCCTTACGCCAGGGCTGGTTCTTTCTAGGACGCAGCATCTGAAAAAGCCAACAAAACTTATTCAAGTGTGGAAGAGACATTTTTTAAAAATTAGCAATTTTGTGGAGAGGCAAAAACTACCTGCAGCTTTTTCTTTGCAGGGTCATGCACCACACCATGTCGCCAAAGACTTTCCTAGTTACAGGAGATAAATCAAAAACTTTAGTACATTGCAACAGCAAGTCCCACCCAATGAGTGAAGTTTCAGGTGTTACTCATGTTGAGGATGCCTGTTCTGATAACAGAAACTCAGTTGGCCACATCCTGTTTAATCTGTAGGGATCCAACAGTTAATCCCAGTATCACACAATGGGACGGTGTACTAACCTTCATGGCAAAGCTCTTCCTACAGCCAGCATAAGCACAGCTGAAGGGCTTCTTGCCCTCATGGTCACCCAGCACGTGGCTCTCCAAGTTGAAGCGCTTAGTGAACTTTTTGTCACACCCTCGTTTGGGGCAAGGGAACACCCTCTTCTCCCGAGTGTGGACATTCAGCTCATGCTGGTGCAAGAACCAGGCGTTGTTAAACAGCTTTTTGCACTCTCCACACTGCAGCTTGACTGAGAACACAAGTGAAGCAGTGTGTCCATTCAAGTGGCATGAAGTGAAATACAACAATTTGTGCCTGCATAATTAATTTTATGGGCTGCTATTCCGACTTAATGGGTCAAGAAGGGTAGCAAAGCATGCAGTATGCCAAAACCAGAGACATGCATTTCACAACAGTCCATTCATACCTTGATGTTTCTTTCTGTGCTTCTGATATTCTGTCCATGTCCTCCCCCTGAAGGAACAGTCTTCCTCCTTACAAGGGTAACCTGTAATTGCGTTACTAAATACACTTATTTTTACTCCAAATTAAAAAGAACTAAAGACATTTTGGATAGAACAACCAACCTTCATGTACTTTTTTATGGTGCTGCAGTTTTCCATGAGTAGGAAATTCCTTTGTACAGCCACTGAAGGTACAGCTGTATTGAAGTATGAGTTGAAATTAGTGATGATGGGGCACAAAACAAACTTTGAGATCAAAAATAATCCTTGTACCATTTGCCCAATCAATACTCACTGGAATGGCAGAAGCTGTGTGTGCTCACACTTATGGGCCTTCAGCTGACGCCTCTTGTTGAAGCCCTTTTTACAGCCTGGATGGTCACACTGAAACACAAAAGCGAAATCACATTGATAGAGCAAGTCAGTTCTGCTTTGATTCGTCCTTTGTCCTGGTTAAACTTGACAAAACAAAATAATACAGGGGAACCGAGAGAGTCAGACAGAAAATTGTACCTGATATTGCTTCTCCCGGTGCTGGTGAACTCGAGCCGTATGGTTCTTCATGCTGGCGTTTGTGACAAAGACCTCAGAGCATCCTTCAACCAGACATCTGCAGATCAGGGCAGATGGGCACTGAGTGCAGTTTGACCAAAGGCAGATCAAAAAATAAAAATATAAAAAAATAAAAAGCTCCATTTTTATGTTTCTTAATGATCACAGAAAAGGTACGCAGCAACTCACTTGTGTGGTTTGTCTCCACTGTGGTTGAACTCATGTCTGGTGAGCTGGTAGCGAGTGCAAAAGCTCTTGTCACAACTCCCACAGGAAAAGGGTCTCTGAGGTTGAGACACAGTTGACAGATAAACCCAGCATTCATTGGGATTCAAAATAATTGTCAAGCAAACAATATCAACTGTTTCAACACGGTGCTTGTCAAATAACAGCTTGGCTTATTGTAGCACTTGAGAGCGACTTACCAATCCTGTGTGTTTGCACAGATGAGCCTCCAGCTTCCATGACTTGCTGAACTTGGCTTTACAATCAAAAAAAGAACAAACAAAGCTTTTTTGACTTTGCAACCTCTCCCCCATCTTTAATAACAGATGTTAGATAGATGTGGTGTTGTGGCTACAGACAAAAATGTGTCAAGGGGCAGGACATTTACTAGCCTACAATCAGCCACTCACCTGTTCATAATTTAACTTATTGGAGTGAACCAATTAGAGGCAGACAGGGGTGTCCCGGCTCCATAAACAAAACTTCATCGATCAAAATAAAAAGAGATGACTTAAATATAGGACATTTGTTAGAACAGACTTGATACTTTTTTCTACAATAAATAAAAATATCGACTAATCATTTATTGAAAATATGGCGTCTTTAACACACTTACAAAGCCCCCCATATCTTGATTGTCTCTTATAGTCAGGAAATGGGCAGGCAGGCAAGACAGACCACCAAGTTACTTAAGACGAGTCAGCCCATGTTAATTGTGATCCCATGCATACTGCCCTCAACCACTGGGAGGATCCATGACTTTTTCCCACACATTGATTGATACGGGCTTTAAAAATGTCATGTGGGCTCCGTGCTGTACGCGTCCCTATCTGCTGATCTACTGTGTGTGCGTATGTGTGGTTGCGAGAGAGGGCGAGAGGCGACTGTCTGTCTCCATTAATCACACACACACGGAATTTACTGCTCTAATCTTAATCTTATCAGCCCTCTAATATTGTTTTCTGATAGGCGTGATTTATTGTTGTCAGAAATTAGTCTTGTGCGAGGGCCTTTGTAAGCCACAAACCTCAAACTACATCAACTTTTCTCTGACCTATGGGCCGATGACAAAGCTAAACACTGAAACTTGAAATCTAATTACAAAACAAATTATGAAAACACTCAAACTGCTCTATATATATATATATATTTAATGCTACAGCTTTGCATAAGGCTGTTCAAACAAAGACAGATTGAAAGTATGACTCTTTATTAGCTAATAGGACACAGACAATCCAATAGCGCTATCTGCCTATCTAAACATTAGAGGCTACCCTCTGCGCCCATGCCATGATCCCATGTGAAACCTTTGACTGACTTATGTGCATAAGGCCTATTGAGAGGCTGCAGGGCGTTACCTCAGTGCCCTCCCACGCTTCAGGTAAGCAGGCCTGGGTCAGTTGACATGGTTATCAGCCTCCTCCTCTCCCCATCCGGTCCCCCGCTGTCAGGGACTGGATCAATACAGCTGGCTTTGTATCTGTGTATGTATAACCATACCCCCCACCCGTCGCCCTACACCTTGCCACACAGACTCCGTCACCCCACCTATAACCCACAGAGATACACTGTGTGCTCTGTTTGGCCTGGGATGGGGTTTCCTTGTGCTTTTGTCAGGCCTCCACAGCCTATCAGAAACATACAGAGGCCATGTGGACCTGTGTGATCACACCTGCACTCGCCTCACAGCCACAAATACTACTCCCCGCCACTGAAAGCCTCTTTATTTTATAGGAGTAAAGAAAATGTGCATCAGTGAGGTAATAATATGATTTAATACAATTTTGCATGCCCTGCATTTCCATACAACTCCTCTTGCATCCGCGCTACAAGCTTCTCTGTGTCCATATCTAATTATCTACTGTTTGTGTGTGTGTTTGTGTGTGTGGTTAATATGTAACGCAGAGGGTCGATACAGCTGCTCTGGGCTTCAGGGTGAGCTGACAGATTCAATCTGTGTGTGTCAAACGTGTGTGATTAAGGAGTTCATAGTGCTCCACAGCTTTTATCCACAAGCCTCGTGCCCCTTCTGCCCTCCTCCCTCTCTCGCTCGCTCTCTCTCTCGTACTGTTTACTTTTTGTTCCTTCAATCAGTAACTTCCATGAGTCAGCGCCACACATGGCGTTCCGGTCTATCTGTGAAAACCCCCCTCCACACACACACACACACACCTACAAAGGGCTTACTGTAGATGTATAGGCAGGCCAAATATTATATTGTTGTAGGTGAGGTAACCTTCCATTGATGAAGAGGTGTAAAGTTCTCCAATGATGATTAAACAAGATTAGATTAGGTATTATTATTTGATCTTTCACGGTAAAGTAATTCAAAACCAGGTTTCATGTGTCACAATGCAATACAGCAGAAATGCCTGTTCTCAGTTCATTTAATTGATGCATTCAGTTGCTGCAAGCTGTGGGAATTCACAAAAATGCACAGACTACCTGCCTTATCTAACCACTACAAGCTAAATCCAGTGCCTGCCGATCAATAGCAAGGGCTTTAGTTGCCACCCACTCATTGATTGATTGCATTTGATTTTGCTTTCTGGGTTTCCTGGTATTATCTATTTGGGTTGTTGGGTACTTATTACTCTGTCCTGATAAGACCTGTGACTAGATTCCCTGACCTTAGCCCGGAGGTTATGAGGGGGGGGACACAACCCCTCAATGTTTATCTCTGACGGTACCAGAGGTCTAATGGGGGATTATCGCTCATTTTATCCTCTTTATAAGACAAAAAAACAAAAAAACAAAAAAACTTGGTGTAACCATGTGAAATATTTTCAGTTGCATTTCCATCTTTTTACAGAATATTCTTTTACAGATGCACATATGTCCACATGAAAAATAATCCTTACTCTGACCATTAATTTTCTGTTAGCTTCCTCTGTCCTGGTCTCTCTTTCCCTCACACACACACACACACACACACACACTTCATCGTCCCAGCTGCTGCCCCTATCTCTGTAAACTGGTCCTAATTGGTGTAAATATTGGGTAAAGTACTGAGGTAGGATGAGATAACCTATTTGTCGCATAACCAGTCAGCCATTCAGCCTCCACTGATTAAATAGCGCACCTCCAGACAGGACAGGGGTGGTCTACGCAAACACACACACACACACTGTTGCAACATCATGACAGAGACCGTTCATATACAGCAGCTGGACCTGATAAATCACATTTCAATGTTTTAGAGTTCACTTTCCTTTTGCATCTTCCCAGAGCAGCCCACCTGACCATACACAAACTGCACTCCACTGCTTACCCAGGGAATAAGATCTTAGCTTTGCTTACACTGCCCTCTGCTGTACACCATCACTTAGAAATGGCTATTTCACCCCATTACTAATCAAATTTACAGAACACACTGGCTTTTTTTCCCTCATCTTTCACTCCAGCTGAATCGTAGGTGGTCAGATCTACTGCTCAGGCCAAGAAAGACATTCTATTATACATCTATTTCCAGTTCAGTACTAGATAGTACAGTCATTTTGCCATTGTGCTATAAAAAAAAAAGTGCTTATTCAGAGCTGGGCACATGCATAGTGGACACTGCCATCTACTGCATGAACTGGAAAACAGCAATCTATGCTAGTCAAAAAAACCCAGGGCCTAAAATAAAACAGGATTACAGTTAGTATTGCTCAGTCCTTTGGCACGTGGGCTTTAAAAGACCCTTGTGTGATTATCTGCACCAGTCACAATGTGTCCTCAGTGCAGGTTAATCAGGGGCCTGGATTGGGTGTGTCGACTGTCTGTAATTAGCTGTTACTCACATTTCACCATGTGGACCCAAGATTAGGCTGCCATGTCTGCTTGAGATCACTTGAGGGGAGTGGTTACACTTATTTCAGTTGAAATGGTCATTTTAAGTGTTTCAGGGTTTCAAAAAGACTGAGGTCACTTTTTTACACATCTCTGTAAACCAGTGCTTGTTTTTTGCACCCTCTCAGATGAGTGATTTATGCACTACACTATCTATTGCACGTCTGTCCGTCCTGGGGAGGGATCCCTCCTCTGTTGCTCCCCTGAGGTTTCTTCCTATTTTTTCCCTGTTAAAGGTTTTTTTTTTTAGGGAGTTGTTCCTCATCCGATGTGAGGGTCTAAGGACAGAGGATGTTGTATTTCCTGTAAAGCCCTTTGAGACAAATTTGTAATTTGTGATTCTGGGCTACATAAATAAATAAAATTGAATTGAATATCTCTCTGTGTGCAGCAGCTTTGGGAAGAGACAGGTCCAGAGACTTGGAGAAGTGATGCCAAGGTGCACTGAAGCCGTCCTGGTGACCCCACATCTCACCAAGACACTTTGTTGGTTTTTCCTTCGTCACCCTGCCTGCATCTAATTAGGTGAGCACTTAACAGAGGCACTATGTACACAGTCAAGTGATGCAGAGGGGAAAACCTGGTATGTCTGTTAGACTTAAGATATAGGGGCTCAAAATGTTGGCATGCTTGTGACTTGCTGGCTGCTCTCAGTTCGCCGGTGAAATATATATGCATTTTATTTCATTGTGAGTCAAAGGAGGCGAATCATCACTGAGCAACAGCACAGTATGCCAACCGTAGATACAAGAGATGCCCGATTATGAATGAACACGTAACAAGCAGCATGTGTACAAACATTTTTATTTTGGTCAGCAGTTTATGCCATGAACTCGTAGGGGATGGGCTCCAGCAGCTGGGGCACGTTGTTCTTGGTGCTGACAAAGTGGGCTTCACGGGGAGCAGCAGGCTGCAGAGAAAAAAAGAAATAAAAGGATAATGAATTTCAGGTGATGAGGTGCATATGACTGACCATTATATAGAGTAACAGGTAAGATATTTTGGTATACAAGTAAAAATTAGTCTGTGCTGCTTTGTTGGCTTTGACTTTCCAAACAATTTTTTTGCACTGCCATTCATTAATATCAATAGTAAAATCAGGATTCCTATACATTTCTCCTTTCAAATTTCAGACAATCAAGATGTTCATTTCTTAACAAAATCAGGACTTGGGTTGCTATTCAATATGATGTAATACGCTAATGAATCCTGGGCAAAGTTTTGGTCAAAAATCACTTGAGCTTCCTCTTCAAAATGTTATTGTCTTGAAGGCTTTCTATTGAAGCATAAATTTCACAACAGCCAAAATTAAAGAAAAGCCATTTTGGGTCAGTTCATACCTGGCGCTTCAGTTCCACCCAGGTGCCCTTCTGCTTGGCCTCCAGCTTCTTCTTCTCGTTCTCCTTGACACGCTGCAGGAAGCTGTCCCTGCTCTTTGAGTGCTTCACGTGCTCAATACGCACATTAATCCTCTTGGCCAGGATCTTGCCCCTGTAAGGGCAGAAAGCACAGATCCGTTCACATCCCACGCGCAAAAACCACTTCACATTCAAACCAACTCAGCAAATCCAAGTCATGTATTTATCACACATCTAAACGCCTGCAGCTCCGTGCTGTCTCCTCATCACAGTCCCAGTTCAAACAGCAGTAAGACTGGGATGTTAAAGGATAAATACTATTCCCCACATGAATGACCACTGAGGACATAAACACACAGTCCTGGTGGCAAAGTGAAGATGGGGTTATCATCCAACTTTTCTAGATGAAGCAAATTAGAGAAATGTAAACAAAAAGGAATAACGTACAGTCAGCCAGTCATTACAACAACAGACAGGGGGATCAGGAGCAACTAATAGCAGAGGGGGTTTCCTTTAGTTTATTTTAGTATAAGGACAGCTGGCAGTACATCACCCCTCTTATTATGCAACTACTTACCAACAGAAAGTATTAAACTGACCTGGGATATTAATGATTTTTATTCTCATCAACTGAATTTACAAGCTTCACTAAACAAAGGACAGCCATGCAGCAGGAAAACTGGATGCCCACAGGGTCAGTTACAGTTTTGTTGTCATTGTCACCAGAGACCAATAATAAGGCGCTTTGTGATCATGTAAAATATGCCACCACATTAAAAAGACAGTATGTGATACTTACTTGACCTGCTTGTTGACAATGATGCCCACAGCATGTTGAGTTACGTTGTAGACACGTCCTGTCTTGCCATGATAGCACTTGTGAGGCATTCCTTTTTGAACGGTACCTGTACCCTACAGAGTCACATTACACAATATAATAATGAAAAAACATGAAGCAACGAAATGTCACACAATCATTTCATCACTTTTAAACACTGTTCAGCTCAACTCCCAATAAAAATGTGCACTAATAACATAAACCCAAAGTTACTCCATGGTTCTACTGCTTTTTTTTTTTCTTCTTTTTTTTTAAATAAACGTGAGCTATTTTTAAGTCTTTTGAAGTTCAGGTTAATGTTGACTCGCTCATCAAACATCTCAGCCTCTCAGGAAACAACTTCATGTCTTTTTCAAAGTCTTACAGCCAAATAATTTGCCATATACTCCAACAATTTCTCAACGTACTCAATGAAAGGTCAACATCTCATTTATTTCCACTGCCTGTTGTGTATTTTGGTATGCAGACAAACAGACAAACCCAGAGATTCCCTTTTTCTGACTTTCTGACTGAAGAAATGTCAGTGAACATAATACAGAAAAGGTCCCAAGTCATTTTCTGCGAGGTATGCATGTTTGCTTGCAGGTCAAGCAACATTTCACTGCCAGAATTCACCATGGAGACAGATGATATGATCTGAGAAACAGTAAAACGCCAATGAGACCCATTAATTCTTACCTTGATGTCGACGATGTCTCCCTTCTTGTAGATACGCATGTATGTGGAGAGGGGAATCGGTCCTGCAAAATACATTCAGCACCGTGAGTAACGTCACACTGCAGCTCGCACAATTTGGAGTGAAGAGCCTGAAAATAACATACTGACATTCTTCTACAATTTAATGAAACACAGCGAAGTCTGGTGTTGCATTGGGCTATTCTGAATATGAACTCACCATGTTTGCGGAACTGCCTGCTGAACATGTACCTCGTCCCCCTCCTCTTGCCTCTGGTGTTAGTCATGATGCCTGATTACTGCAGGAGGAAACACACTTGTTAGAGACAGATAGATAGATAGATGTACCGTACTGATAAAGTCAATCAGTGAAAAGAATGTAAGAAACCCTTTATACATCCCATAAGAGTAATAAAAAAATATATCTATATCTACGTAGAACTTTCACCTTTGAACCTTTGCACAGACTTTATATTTAAGGAGATATATCTGCAAAATATCTATAAAATAGGATATGTATATTTGAGCGGAACAATATTCTGTTATCTAGATACAAACATGCGAGGTATTAATAATCCAAAAGGCAATGACACGGACGATATTAAATTTAGGGTTAGCCTGAGACAGTGACATCACTGCATTTTCTATGTCCATTTATGCTTTTTTTTATTTTTGAAGAATGGATCATTTTAACTGTTACTGCCCTTAAAATTTCAAATAAGTGTGAGCCCATGCATATCGTATCGGAATCGAGATATTGCACATTAGTATCGCGGTATTAAGATTTGTCTATATCGTGCAGCCTTGATGTGTGTATATATAACATGTATTTTAGTATACTTATAATGTATAATTCTGAGCGTAGTTGCCATGTGTTCAATGAATTTGACAGCAGTGGCGTGAATGAGATGCAGTCACACAAGTTAACGGAGTCTGTTATTCAGTTTAAGAGCTGCTCCAAGTGAAACAACACATCCAAATACACAGCAAACACGACTCTGATGTAACTAAACTGGCTTAAAGCCGAGGAATACACAGAACTGGGAGCAAACTGGGAAACCACCAGCGTCAACTTTAACTGGGCTAACCAGTAGCTGTGCGTGTTTTTCGTCCTTCGTCCCCACCGTCGATACTTTCTCTACAACAGCGCACATCTGTCTGTGAAGACTAACAAATATTACAACAGCTGCTACACCGGATACAAAGACAGCAGGTTTAAGGTGCTGTCAGAGGAAAGTTGTGTTTCTATCGAGAGTTTGAGGCCCAGAGGAGCCGAGAAGCCGCACATGGAGAGCCGAGCCACGCCGCCGCTGCTACTGCTCGGTTTTAACGGTCCTCTCTCCCCTCAGGACCCGCGGTGAGGGCGGAAAAACACACCGGGATGTGAAGCAGGACTTTGGGTGTTTGTATGTGTTTAATGGTGTGTAGTTGCTGTTATAATAAATGCAAAAATGATCTTAAAACACGGAGCACATCTTACCCCGAGTCGCTACAAGATGGCGGGTGCGGCGGAAAAGAGAGATTGGAGGACCCCAAACTCCGCCTTGTAAAAGATGAATTCAGGCATGCGAGAATAGTGCCTGAACAAAAACCAAAAAAAAAATGCATGTGAAACTGGAGAAATCGCAGCGGCCGGCAGACCCTGAGTCACCAAAGCGTCCACGGATTATAATACACTCCAGCCACTGATACTATAAATAAACTACTCCCCAGATCAGATGAGTGAGTGATATCTTTGTGGTTTTGCTGCTTTGTTTACCCCTGCTGACAGCGCAGACGGCAGGGCACTCCGTATATTTCTAAAATAAATAAATAAATAAAAATAGACATTTACTTACTCTGCTGTTTGCAAGATGAAACTGGGAGCACTGTGCAAATCTACGGCGTGTGCTCAGGCACATTAGCCACATGAGCCACAGTATGTGCATCTTACATTATTTTTTGTGTAATGTTATGTTATGTTATGTTGTTTGTTTGTTTGTTTGTTTGCATTTGGTACAGCACACACAGGTTCTACAGAGTAGAAGTAGTGCTTGACTGGCAAAATGTATCACCTAAAATTGATCAAATACTATATTAGAAATTTCAGTTTTATAGATAACAACGTTTTCTCAGATTTTGCTTTTTTTCTTTTTTCTTTTTTTTACCAAAGCATTATAATTGCTTGATATGTTTGTAGTAACACAAATGATAATTTTCTCTTGCCAAATTCCACATACACAAATGCAAATTTACAAAAAAAAAAAGGAAAGGAACTTGAACAATACCTGTCAACGATTTCTTCCTCATAAACATCAGAAAATCAACTGAATGGAGGCAATATTTTCAAAGTCTTTAAGTGAGTTTATTGCCATTAGCTCTTGTTTTTTCTTTAAGTTAATTATTTTTTTATTACTCATCTTTTTGTTAGGTTTGTTTCTTTTTGCTGTTTTTCTCTCGTTTGCACCACTTTGTTTTATTATCTTATACAATGATTGCCAGACATGTCATCACGCATGCGCCAAACAAGTGCACAAGCCAAACTTTTTTTTTTTTTTTTTTTTTCCATTATTAGCAGAGATGTGCAGATGTGACAGCGCCACCAGCAGCCTGCCAGGGTTTTTAAAGAAATCCTCTCAAAACAAAAACGAACATCTCTCATAGCGAACAACCATATGTTATGGTTTAAGCGAAGGCGGAAGTACGCAAGACTGAACCCTCTCGCTCGGCCGACAGCGTCTCGAGGACAAGACGAAGGACCTTCCGTCGCGAGCTGAGCCGAGCAGCGCTGCGTGCACTCACGAGGGAGCCCCGTCCTCGCCTACGCGCGGCGATTGGCTGGAAGATGGCGCTAGCCGAATGGAAATCCTAATGACAGTCTCTAAATTTGCCTCTTTTTGTACCATGGTGAGTACACGGCAGCCTCGCACTAGTGTCAGTTGGGTTGTGGGGTCAAACGGCAGCCGTTGGTCCGTAACGGTCCGTTTCTCAAACCGTGAAATGACCAAAAACAACCAACTCTGCTCCCCCTGCTAGCCAAGCAGTTTCCCGACCAGCAGCAGCCACCCACTATGCTTTCCGCTGCTCGCCTTGCTAACGATATTGGAGGGATTTCCGACCGACACCTGGCTGCTTTCACTTCACTCGCCGAACGACTCGACTCGTTCGGCTGTGGTCGGTGGCCGCTGCCCCGGTGCAGCCGGATCCTGCCCGGTGACAGTGCACCTGCTGCAGCCGGGGCTCGGAGCTAGCTAGCTAACGTCGCTCAAGCTAACCAGCCGTGCTCGTCAACAACTGGAACAAACAGCTGGACGAGCCAACTTAAGATCAGCAGGCAGATAAGTTGCCAAATGTTCAGCGTAGCCGTTCAACAAAGCCTGCATCGACGGCTTGGCCCGATTACAAACTAAGATTATGAGCGTAGGGAATGACGACATGGTTAGCTGCGCAGTTGTAATGTGGACTTGTTCCAGGTCCATGTCCACATGAAGCTGATTGCTTGGGGCAACAATCGCTATTAATTGATCTTGCGAAAGCGCACACTGTTGATATGCAGTGCTCACTAACCCAGCTGGACTCATCCTGTAACCGTCTGCAGCTGAAAACATCCTGCTCTGACATGTGTGATTTTGCCACAGTGTCGTCTCCCCCACAGATTTGTTGCGTTTAAAATCACATTGGGATGAGTGTGAGCTCTGGCCAGGCAGTTTGACGCTATATGAGTGATTATTTTCAACTGTCATTTAAACTATTGTGCACACGTATTGTACCAATAGGGAAAATGTAGGGGTTCGAAAATGCTAAGGGTTTAAGCTTTAAGCCTTTAGTTATCTGATAAAATTTGTTCTCAGCAATAAATGACCTTGAGATTGCCAGTCATCTCCCATCTTGTTTGAAGCAGCAGTGTGTTGTGTGGTTTTATTTTTGTTATCACCAAAGTAATACCAGAGCTTGTTGCATATCTTATATCATGTACATATTGAATTGTTTGGCTCCTGTGTATTTGCAGGGCGCCAATGCCTCTGCTCTGGAGAAAGAGATTGGCTCTGAGCAGTTTCCCGTCAATGAGCACTATTTCGGCCTGGTTAACGTAAGTAAATAAATCTGTTCTAGTAATTCTACGTTTTTGCTTTGTTTTTGTATTGTGTATACATTATTATCTGACTCATATGGATTCTGTGTCATACACGTTACTCCTTTCAGTTCGGGAACACCTGCTACTGCAACTCGGTGCTGCAGGCTCTGTACTTCTGTCGACCGTTCCGGGAGAAGATCTTGGCGTACCGCAGTCAGCCACGTCGGAAGGAGAACCTCCTCACCTGCCTGGCTGACCTCTTCCACAGTATTGCCAACCAGAAGAGGAAAGTGGGCGTCATACCGCCCAAGAAGTTTATCACACGACTACGCAAAGAGAATGGTGAGCAGGAACGGATGGGCTCTGTTGAGAGTCAGTGTTAATTTTGACACATTTTTTATCCAGTCTAGTTTTAGCCTTTAGTCACAGAGTGACTAATAATGGAAGTCACATTTTAGTTATTGAATTTTGCTTTAGTTTGGTTACTGTTGGTTCTGTCATTTTAATTTAGTCATAATTCAGCATTTTTCTGTATAGGCCTGACACATTATTGCTTGCTTTTATGACACAGGATACTCTCCAAACCCTGCCCCTTAACAGTCATAGATCTGCAAACAGGCAAGCCTGTAGTTGGTGCTAGAATTTTGTGGAAATGTTATTGTTGTACCGTGCAAAAAACAATAACTGGGAAAGCAAATTCGGCCATTGACAGGGTCACCACTTATGCCAAAAAACTTTTATCCATTGTGCACGAATGCAGTGGACCAAGATACTAGAGAAAATAAATTTGATCGGTAACTGATTTTTTTTTTTTTTTTTTTTTTTTTTTTTTT
>OMLB01011251.1:826-15622 GCA_900302555.1 Myripristis jacobus | reverse complement strand
GCGGTTCTCAAAGTTTTTTTCAATAATACAACTCCTTCAATTTTTTTTTCCCAGATACCCCATGATCAATCCAAAAAGAAAAAAAAAATAGGAATAAAGCCGAAATAAAGAGGTTGATCAGTGTCTGAAGCAACAGCCTGATACTGACGATATTTCTTTTGACTCTCTTTTTGCTTTTTTTTCTCATCTTTCTCCTCGCTCCTTCGTTTCAACCACTCATCCGTTTTCTTTCGTTTGCTCGACGACCACGGCAGCAGATTTAAACCACAGACACACACATCTGACACCATCAGGAAGCCCGGAGAGAAAATGTGATAAAACGTGGTTTATCAAACTTACATTTACATATTTTATTGAACGTATTGTCATATAGACTGATTATTTTAGGATTTTTTGAATTAACACTCTAATGTAGCCCCTGCAATACTGCAAGGTACCCCTAGGGGGACATTAAGGGGCTGTTTCTTTTTTATTAATTTATTTAGTTATTGTTGTTATTATTTGTATTATATGAAATGAAGCACTTGGGCACGTTCTTTGAACTATAACCAAACACAGTGTATTTTCTGTGCTTTACTCTGATAGGATCAACAGCTTTATTTATATAAAGTCTTATACATATATTTTAACTTATTTTAATATTTTGTCTTTATAGTTACATTAGACAAAACATTTTCTTACTCAAAACATGTATAATAATCATGAAAAAAATGCATATTTATTTTTTTTTCACTTTTTTCTTTTTCTTTCTTTTTTTTATTAATTGCGGTTAATAGTAATAAATCCATATTATTTGTGTTTTGGTCACACTACAATTGAAAGTGCTTGATAAATCATGATTGCTCTGTGTTATAATGTGATTTTTGTGGGGTTTTTTTGTTTTGTTTTGTTGGGTACTGCCGTTTCTAACAAGCTACAATTTGTGCTCAGACATGCAGCCAGAATATTTAAAAAGAAAACTTCGCCAGGAGCCAGACAAACCAAATTGTGTTTGCATTTTCTTTGCATCGTCTCCCTCCTCGCATCGATTTCACGTCCTCTAACGCTGCATTATGTCTTTTTTTTTTTAATTCATACCACATATTCTGCGCCGTGGCGTTCCACATTCTACAGAATAAACTGTGTGAATATTTTAGTCAGTTACACAACACACTCTTTCTCTCATCCTCTCTTTGTACACACACATGCATGGACACACACACACACACACACACACACACAGAGACAAAAACTCACAGGCTTTGATTTCATTTTTATTTATTCCTCCCACGTAATCGCACCATTTGGCTGAAACTTTTACTCAAAGCACCTTTCAGTACAATCATGACATTTCCAGCTCTGGTGAGTTATAAAAAAAAAATGGACAGAATTGACAGTTGTGACCACTTGATCAATAATGTCAATTTGGGTATTGGGGGAAAGAGAAATTAGACTGAAAAATGTCAAAGAAATAATGATAATTTGAACAAATGGTGCTAGTGTCCCCATAATTACCCCACCGCTGAATCTCTGCCATTTAAAAAACAAAAAGGAAACACAGCCATTCATTTGTGGCAATTTAAGGGAATTTGGTGACAATTGATTTTTGTGATAATATGTTTCTGAGCAAAAACAACCCGGAGAGAAAGAAAGCGTTTGTTTTGGCGGCATGCAGATTCACCTTGGACCTGACGCAGCGCCTTGTTAGTCGGCAGACGGATATTTGACAACAAAAACTCAAACATAAGAGAAAGAAAGGACAGGAGAGGAAAGAAGGAAGGAAACAATGGGAATATAAAAAAGATTGGGGAAATAATAACTATAAAAGATGTAGTTATATTTTTATTGTTTCAAAGTTAGAACTTCAAGTGGCCGGGGATCACAGGAGGTTTAAAATGCGGTTGTAAAATTATTTCGAATTGATTGCAATTGAATTTTTTCTTCTTTTTTGAAAGTGGCAAGGTCTCCACACTTGACACATGATGTGGTTTTCCTGGCGTTCTACAGCAGCATTTTAGGGCCTCACAAATTTGCAAGAAAAAAAAATTATATTCTGAGATTATACAGTTGCAAATTTACGAGAAAAAAATCTGAAAATTTGTTTTTCTTGTACTATGGGATTCAGTAAGGAAGGAAATGGACCAAAAAGTAAAATAAAAACAGTTTTTCCAGGTTTTTCTCATAAATTTGTATGTTTTTTCTCGTAAATTTACAACTTAAATCTAGGAAATTCTAGGAGTTTTTTTTCTTTATTCTGGCTCCCAGCTCCAATTTTTTTTTCTCTCCATGGAGTGGCACTAATACGCCACCACACATTACTTTTCTGTATTATTCGCATCATTTGTCTCGGTATTTCACTCCATCTCTGCATGTGTATGCAAATGTACATACATTTGTAGTGCATATGTGATTACCTCAGTGAATAGGTAATAATGTTGGGAAATAAAGTAAATTGTAAATTTATGAGAGAAAAGCTCTGAAATTTATGAGAAAAAACTTGGAAAATTCAGAGATTATGAACTCACATATTTGCAAGAAAAACAATCAGATATTCTGAGATTACAAAGTCACAAATTTACATGAACATTTGTTTTTCTTCTACTATGGGATTAAGCAAGAAGGAAATCCTGGTGATTGGAGCCCATGCAGTTCCTTGACCAAAAAGCAAAAAAAAATAACTATTTCCCCAATTTTTTTCTCATAAATTTGTGACTTTTCTTTTCTTTATTTTGGCTCCTGGCTCCAACTTTTTTTCTCCCTGAAGTGGCACTAATACGCCACCGTACATTACTCTTCTGTATTATTCACCTCATTTATCTCGGCATATCTTGATGTGTATGCAAATGTATATACATTTATAGTGCAAATGTGATTACCTCAGTGAATAGATGCTGTGTTATGCAACGTCAACACAATATTTTCGTTGCTTGGTTTTTGTTATGTAATGTTTCCTCCATCATGAAAGCAAACGAGAAAAAAACAGAAACAACAACAACAACAAAAAATTGATCACAAAAAAACAAATTAATTAAATCCTCACTTCCATACAGCCAGATATTCTCCTCCAGTAGAACAGGAGGTAATTATTTGTTTGATGTTGTTTCACTACAGCAGGTTTCGGGTTCAGCCAACGGATTTAATCGAGTTACTGTCAGAGGTAAACACTGGAGCTCCAAGAGAGCTGCGCTTATACTGATATAACTCTGGATTATAATGTTTGTATTTACTGATAGGCATCGTGAGAATAAAGAAGAGAGAGGCTGGATTTATCAATATTCATGAAGGCAGGGCTGTGCGCTCGGCAGCGAAAGGGAAAATGAAATTCAGATGGGTTGAATTTCCTCTGTGATGCTGATTTTGGCTTTCGCGGTGACGACGGGCGGCGTTGTGATGTTCGTTTAGGCTCGGTGACAGTCACTCTCCGTTTTGTTGATTCGGGTTTTCGGCGGTGTCGATGTCCGCTCTGAAATGTTGATTTGGGCCTGGTGGGTGATTATCTGGGCCGGGCGCCGGATATTGTTTGGCCTCCCCTGGGAGACGGCGCGTCAAAAGTAGAAAGCGAAAATGGAAACTTTGGGTTGGATTGGGATTGTTTGTTATTGGTTTGTGCTCTGCATGGCACCACGGCAATCATCACCAATAAGGCTTTAAACTGCTCAGTGAAGACACCAGCTTTCAACTGCTCACACACACACACACACACACACACAGCCTATCAGTGCTAATAGAGCTAGAAACAGTCATATTTATATGTTGCCTGAAGCCACGAATGAATACATTATGGATGGTATGTGCGTGTGTGTGTGTGTGTGTGTGTGTGTATGGGAGGGGTGGTGGGGGTCCTGCTTGATTTGTTAAAATGCAAAAACAACATCGCAAATAGTTGTTTGTGTTTCCTTCATCCCTGCGGTAAAAAGGGTCGGCTGAGATTTCATTCAAAACGGAGGAAGATGTCGTCCATTTAAATCGGCGCTGATGAGATTTTCACTCACATTTAAAGTGACGGGGAGGCAGAGCGGCGGAGCGGGCGGGGAGCGAGGGAGCCAAAGAGGGGACTGGAGAGCAAATACGGGGCGCCGATGACAAATAAATAATAGATAAAACAGATCTGCATGAACCACGGTGATATTGCTTTTCCATTTGCACAGAGCACCTGAATAATTGATAAACAAACAGATTAACGCGGGAGGCTCTGAGCGTGCATTTCCTCGCCTTTAAACGCGCCCCATATTAAACTGGTGTTTGAAGTGTACGTCGTTATCATGGGACCGATTAAGAACATTAAGAGTATTGTTTTCCTTGATGAAGCTCATGACTGTGTGTGTGTGCAAAGAATAATATCATGCAAAAGTACATTTCAGTTTGACACAGAGTAATGATTGCTCCTCCGTTTCCTAAGTCGGGCTAATTATTTTCTCAATGATTTCATTTTGCCTGCTTGAGTGACTGGAACAACAAAAAAAAATGGTATGCTAAAATTCTGAAATCGAGCAGAAGAGGTGAATACTAGACTGCCTGTGTGGGTGTTTCGGTGATTTTGTTCGAAGTGTCTTGGGCTCAGTGTGTTTTTGCAGAATTTGGGTGACGGGACGGGCCGAAAACCAGCGACAGTTTGTAAGAAAAAACTTGTAAAAGGCCGTTAGTCGTCTGCAGGAGTCTGTCTCTGGACGAGGAAAAAAATAAAAGATAGGGAGATGATTATTGAACATATTGGCTATTGATTTTTAATTAAATCATGGAGGTCAATGAACGCTGATATTCAGTTCAGCAGCACTCTGGAGTTTAATGGAGACTGTCCTCTGTTAGGTTTGTACAGCAGATTATTACAACATACAGTTAGTTTCTAAAGTCAGGCGCCCCCTAGTGGCCATATAAATAACAACATAAAGGGAGCAGCAAAATCTGCATAAGGAGGTTGGTGGTCAGCACACCTTTCGCTCAGCCGACCCGAGTTCAAATCCAATCAAGCTCAGTGTTTTGTAACCTTAACCATGACCTTTTCCTAACCCTAACCACCCCCTTAACCTTAATGATAACCTTTTACTAACCTTAACCAAGCATTTTATTGGATAGCAGGCTAACTTGCCAATAGCTCATCAATGGTCACGATTACGAATCACATTGAGTTAGGTTGTAAATGTGTTAGTGGCAGGCGTAGGGTTAGGGGTGGGGCTGGGAGACAGGATGAGGCTGACAGGAAACAGCTGCACCGGGACTACGCCACGCAACTCTGGTCCCTGGAGAAAATAGAGACTGGGCACGGACTCTATTTTGCAGTTTTGAGGTGGGGTGGTGGAGCTCGGAGCCCAATGTGAGGTAGCAAGGGGAGGCCGCGGTTGGAGCCCGGGGTGGCTGGTCGAGTTCAGCATAGAGGGACTCTGTGACTGGGCTATTTTTTATTTGTTTATTTTTTAAATATCTTTACTTTTAGCCATTTTTACTTCCTAAAGCAACAAAAGCTGTCAGCTGGCTAACGTTTGGTCACACAGGAGAAACATGTGTTTGCAGAGTGAACTGGCATTTCCTGAACAAAAAGACAAAAAAAAACAAACAAAAAAAAACACCAAAAAAAGTTGCCCACAATCTGCAATCAGCTGACTCTCTCACATCCATCAGGGTGTCTATTTTTATTTTAGCAGAGTCTGGAGCAAACCCCTAGGGTAGGAAAGGGTGTGCGCGCTTGTGTGTGTGTGTGTGTGTGTGTGTGTGTGTGTGTGGTAAAACGATGTGAGTGAAAAGGAGCAAATAGCCTATCAGCTTAGTTTTTAACAAAATATTAAACTGAAAACATGCAATTATGATACACACATTTCTGTTTTTAAATCGGTTGAAAAGTGTGAGGGGCAAAAAGACAGCTTCGCTCACCCAAATCTCAAACTGTGTGTGTCTGTGTGTGTGTGTGTGTGTGTGTGCCCATCTGCCTAATTGGGTGTGGGATCTATTTCAGATTAGTCTGGGACTCTGGAGTCTTCTGATGATCTTGTGCTATATTTTTTATCATTGTCAGGGTTGCACTGCTGTCTCCTCCCTCGGTGGTGGAGCCCCGGTCCGAGGGGGTCAGAGCTGTCTTGGGCCTTGGTGCTGGGACTTCTGGGACTTCTGGGACCACTGGGACATCCGGCCTGACAGCAGCCAAGCCGAGGTGCACCGGGACAGGCCGGGTGGTCCAGGAATGACAAGGAGAAAGTTTTGAAAGAGAGTTTGACCAGAAAATCACAGGAAATGTGCCCTTCTTGGCCTCCTTCTCAGCACATTCACAGTCTTTTTTAAATACCTTGTGGAATTAATAATCAAATCTAGATATGCGTACATATTTATTTTGCTCAGTTCCTATACTTCCTATGGATTCATGTTAGGGGAAACCAACCTGTTTGTGTTTCATGTTGATTAATAATTCATGGTTAGTGCCCTTGTTTGGTAAAACAGAAAAGAAAACAGAAAAATAAAACGATGTACATGCTGTTGATCCCCTTTGGAGGGAGAAAGCGGAAAAGGGCCATGAGTGACGATCACACGTTTGACCTGCGAGTCCTGCAGCGTCCCAGAGACCCAGCGTGGATTTGTTGTTGTTCTTATAATTAATTTATGTATAAATCAAAGAGCGTCTCAATTTCACATTCGTTATTAATGCAGCCTTTTTAATTAAATCATTTGTTTACCACACGCTCTCTCGGTAAATTGTCGAAGAACACCTAACGCCAAAGGGAATCTGAATCTTTTGTTTTTTTGTTTTTTTCTTTTCCTTTTATTATCAAATGAAGCAGCGCGGCAGATGACTGTGTCTGCACATTGCTATTAGCTGTGAAGACACTGTGAAGCACCACGGGCAAAACACTCGGCTGCTACAGGAATGTAAACAGCACCGCAACGCTTTGTTTTTTTCCTCGGCTAAACGTTTGTATCTGTCGCTGTAATTTC
The DNA here is from genome assembly GCA_900302555.1 of Myripristis jacobus. Taxonomy (NCBI): domain Eukaryota; kingdom Metazoa; phylum Chordata; class Actinopteri; order Holocentriformes; family Holocentridae; genus Myripristis; species Myripristis jacobus. The sequence continues at coordinate 8,725 of OMLB01011251.1, read as the reverse complement.
TTGCATTTTAAAGTGGAAAAATAATCACAGTGAGCGCGACTCGAAGAGGGAAAACATGCAGCTGAAATGCAGACGCTGCCAACACGCCGTCCACTTTACTTTTGCAATTAAAAGAGGCTTCATTGGGAGCAACTTTTATTAGCACGCAGGCCCTCGTCAAGTTTTCTGTTTGGGTGTCACAGGATGTTCTTTTTTGATTTTTTCTTGGGGAGTCGCTTATATGAGTAGGATGATATATTAGCACTTCAAACCAACACTGAAATCCAGTCCTTTTGGCCTCGCTTTAGCTTTCGCTATATAAATATACATTGTTTTCCCCTATTGATACTGTAGGCCTACATGTATTTTCGTTGGGGTTTCTATCCCCTTATGTGACATTATCAATGTTATATTTGTTGATTGCAGTTTGGGTGTTTAATGGCTTTTCATCGATTCACTAGCTCAGCCGGGCAGCTGTGATTTATTGTTCACTTTTTTTGTTGTTTTGGGCAATTGACCCCTGACGTCATGATGAGAAGGTGGTTGCAGGTGTGAAGCCACCTCCTATTTAAGAATTCCTGCCCTTGTGAACAAATTGTTTGCCTGATGAAGGTCTAGTACCGAAACGTTGCAAATAAATATTTTTCCTTGCAAGTTGGACAGTGTGCGGGTGCTCGCCTTCTATATGTTTGCTGGATATCCTGCTCTCCGACGCACCTGTCCTGAGTAACAGATGTGCGAAGTTAACTCTTTTTTATGGGTGTCACAGAGCGACAGCTGTATTCAATCCTGCAGAACTGAGAGCTCCATTTTGCTGCGTTTTTATCGCTCATAGCGGAAACATCACGATGAACCACATGCTACAAAACTGAGTGAGCGAGGGAAATTGGTTAAATTTGCGGGAGAGGTGTTATTTTGTACAGTGACTTGTCAAATCCTGAAATCTCTGTCTCTTTTTCATTTGAAGTTCAAGCCAAATCTTTCCTCTTAGCAGATATTTCTGAAAATAAATATATCGGCCACATGCTTCCCTGCGTCATTTATGTTGGCGTGGTTTTCCAGCTCATTAAACTCATCACCACAGGAGGATGGAGAATTAGTTCTTCTAATATTATAAGTTTTTTAAATTTCTTCTTTGTGTCTCGCTCACAGACTGGTCTCACTGGAACCATTGGCTGCACTTTCTTATCACTCCTGGATTATAGCAACAGGCTTTTTACTAGCCTGGATCAAAAACCTGTTGATCGCCTACAAAGCCGCTGTGAGCCGTGATCACATCGCTCCTGTTTTAGCCCCCAGTGTGTTTTACAGCAGGTTTGAAGATTTTACTGGTCACTCTTAAGACTCTCCACAGCCTCTGTCCCGGCTGGATCTCTGACCTCTCAGTGCCGTACACGCCGGTACATATTTTTAGATCCTCGGGAGGACGTCTGTCGTCTGTTCCTGCAGCCCGGTGGAAAACCAAAGGGGACGAAGCGTTGGCGTTGGTTTTGAATGATTTCTTTTATGAAAAAAACCCAGCTGACCTGAGAAAAATGAAAGAAATCTTGAGAAGGAGCACAGACAGAGGAGACCCCCTTCCCGGCCAGACAGGTGGGCAACAGGTGTCGACCCGGTGAGCAAATTACAGACATTACAGGTGTTCATCAAATGCAGGAAAACACAAACTCAAAATATGACAGCTAGTTAATGTTACCTACCTGAAAACAAACCCTGTCCTAGTTTGGATTTAACCCTCCTGTTACCTTCAAATTCACATATTTTTTTTTAATAGTATCAGTTTTTTATCAGATTGACCCCAGTAATTTAAACCTTCAGGAAATTGAAAATATATCATGTTAATTTCATGTTTACCCAGCTGACCCCATAAAGTTAGAATGACTAGAAAATAGAAAAACAGTGTTAATGATGTATTTAGAAAAATGATGTGAATTTTGTTGCTCCCTTAAAATTACACCACAGTGTCATTATTTACAGGACCACTAGATGGCGCTTCACTTTAAACTCAACTAAACTTCGTAATAAGCCCAGTGCCCAAATGTTTTTTTTTTTTGTTTGTTTGTTTGTTTTTGAGGAGATTCTCTCATTTCCAGCTGACGTGGCTGTGTAATGAGTTTATTGCTGAGCAGAACACTTCTTTTTTTGTTTTTTTTTGGAAGACTTTGCATTCGCCTTTCGCGTGCCACTCTCAGGTTGTGGAGATCGCTTTCCTGTTTCTAATCTGTCACACAGTATCTGAAGGTGCGGCTTCTTTTATTTCAAACTCTCCATAAGTAATTCATACAGAATATCCATATCACTCCAATAATAATAAAAAATGTGCAAACTTAATGCAGCTCTTTAACAATGTATTGGAAAACCTCTTGGATTCAGCGCATCTCTGATGGATTATTTATTTTGATGATATTCTGTTCGGGCTGTGAGAAAAATTTGAGTATTCAGGAGCTACACCCTGCAGGCTTCCTGAATACATTATGATAATTAGCGCATAGGCAGAAGATGCAATACACTCTCCATACCTCTTCATAAAAAGAGCATCCTTGTGAATTTTTAGCTCACTTACCAAATCATCTGCAGATGGGACAGGGCAGCTGAGCCCCTCCTGCTCCAGGACTTCTACAGAATCGCATTATGAAAAATACTTCTGACAAGTGGGGCACATATGAGAATTTAAACTCTTCATTACATGAGCAGCTTGTCTTTCTGAAAAATATGATGTGAATTTGCAGCACATTATATTATTTGACTGAAAGTGGCACGTTGCCAGCTGGGGGAAAATGTGCCTGGTCTCAGGGATGTGCCTATTACCCAAATTAATCACCGAGGCCAAAAATGTACATTTTCAGCTCAACTTCAGGCAGCAGCAAGTCTCTCAGAGCTGATTTTAATTTATTTTTGACAACATTGGGACTTTATGACTTCTGGATGGCATACAGAAACTTTATTGGGTTTACACTTCATGGACCTGGGACAAAACTGAAATTTACTCTTTTTATTTAACGACTTTAACACTGATCAGTATTCTCTCATATTCATTGTTTTGCTCTGACTTTTCAACAAGAAAAGGTGGTTCAAACACGGCCTTTAGGACTTCAGTTGCATGTCATTGGTGCTTTACCTCATACATTCTGTCTCCCTTCACTTTGAACTGTCTTATAAAGTTGAAAACACCTCACCAATGAGTGAATAAATAAATAAATAGGGTGCTTAGGACCACTTTTATTTCTTGTTGCATCTCAGGCGGGTGTAAACTGACAAACGGCTATTTATAAGGAGGGATGTAATGTGCACGGCACACCGCAGCCAAAGCATTTGCACAATGAATATAAATTTGTTGTAGTTTCCTTCGTCCAATAATTCTCCTCCCATAAAACTGTCAGACAACAAAGTAGGCGAGCCTAAAGTCTGCTTTAAGGATCTATAATTTGGATTGGTTCTCAGTGTCATGATGGTGAGATAACAGGATGTTGTGTGGAGGTCTGGGAGTTCATAGCAGGCCTCCATAAATAAGGTAATAAGGCTGCGATGCATTCATCCGTTTTCTTTTCAGCTCACACCCGTCCCCCACCCACGGCTGTAGTCCTGTGGCTGAGGTCTATGCAGCCACTTTTAAATGAAACAGTGTCTTTTTTATTAAGTATGCCACCAATAATAATTTGGCATCCAATGCACCATTAACTACATCAGGAACGTCTGTCCGTGCTTTACACTCATCTGCAGCTGTAACCCACTGGCCACACTTGAAAATGCTAAGTTGCTGTGAAGACTTCAGATGATGATGGGATTTATCTTTTTCACTTTAAGCTCTTAACCAAATTTCCTCAATGCTAAATATGTTTCTTAATAAATAAACAAGCATCAGCTCGCACAAAAACATCTGATCTTGTAGAAGACAAGTTAAATGAGAGAAAGTATGAATTGAATTTTGAGTTTATTACCAAGTGGGATAGGGGTTATGTTTTCACCCCATTCCATCTGTTTGTTTGTTTGTTTGTTTGTTAGCAGGATATCTCAAAAAGTTATGAATGAATTTATGGAAAAGTTAGTCATGTGCCCAGAAAGTGCTGTCTGAATATATTCATGTACTGTTCACCTGGCCGTTTTGTGGAAAGCAAGAAACAGCTGCTTGCACTGACAGGCCAAAATGGGGCGTGGCAGGGGGCGTGGCCTATCACGAAAAGTCCAGAATGGATCCAAATGGATTCACATCACATAAAAAAAACTTTGTGGAAAGCTTGGTCGTGGGGTAAGGAGAGGGCTGAATAATCTGTCACGCCGACTGGCCAAAAGAGGAGACGGCTGCATCCCTCGCTTCTCCATCCTCCCTGTGCAGTGTTCGTAGCAGGGGCTTCAGAATAAAAGCCCAGAACAGAAGATAGGCTCACCAGGATGAATGACAGAGAAGCCTCAGTTTTCAGAGTGTTCATCTTTCACAGTTGGGATGAATGATCCCAAGATCCCTGAGGAAAAGCCGAGAAAGACAAACAAGGGAGAAAATTTAAGCGCACTCAATCTGGACACAACCTGAATATGCCCAAAAAACAGATATTTAACATGTTCCTGTTTCTGCCACGTTTCCCATACATGTCACTTTGGCTTTAATTTAGGCTCAAATGTGCTGTTTTTAAAATGTGATTTGCAAGTGAATGAAGAAAAAAAAAAGACATATGCACAGCTTAAGACACAGCGATTAAGTGCTATAATTCATTTCGGAAAATAATACCATTTGAAATGTTTTCACAACAATTTGAGCTCTAATTGGGCTGGACTTCCTTCTCCGGTTCTGCACAGAGGTCTCCTTTGTAATTTACACAGCAAATCGAAAGAGGCTCTTAATGGCTCTGAAATCTAATTTTGGGAGACCCCGGTGATGGATAAGTAAGACCAACCAGCAAGAGTGGAGGAAACTTTAATGTTGTGTCAAACATAACACAGAGTTTTATGAATTCCCTCGCAGTTTGGATTATGGAAAGATTCCTGATTACCGAGGGAAGACGTTGGAGGCCTTTTGTTGAGAATATAGGACACTGTGCGAAGTGAGGACATCTAATACACTGAAGAGAATTCATTAAAACTTCCACCTCAGCTATTATCGTGTGGAGAGTTTTAGATTTATTACAATGCACCTGAACCTTGCATCGCATTTACATTCACACACACACACAAACACTGGACTATGTATATCCACATATCATCCAGCTTTGAGGTAATAAGTTGTTTTTGCATAAGACATGAGCTGAGCTATTTGATGTTCCTAATCGCACAGCGAGGATTCATTTTAAAGTCAAACATCCTAACTTTCCTTATTTAGAGGCTAATCAAGATTCTCTGATCCACTACGGTTACGTCGACCGCTCCTGCAACATTTATGAGCCCACAGCAACCAACTGAATCTAAATGAACACTGGATTTCTTTGCATTCTGTGTCTGGCATCACCACAATTCCCCGCTTATGTGGCACTTGTCATCCATTTCAAAACTGTTCCTGTGCCTGCAGGAATGTGCATCGGCGTGCTGTAAATTGACCGATATTTGGTGTAATAATATCTTTAAAGTGAATAAATTAAATCTACAATAGCCATCATTATGCACTGCCGACATAGAGGTACAGACATAAACGTACATTTGTTGTGCTGGCAAATTACTAAATATATATATTGTTTGCACTTGGTGAATAATTCTAATTCTAACAAAGATGGTAATGAATGAATGAAGAATAATGAAGATGGTAATGAACAAGGGGATGTTTGCTCATTAACAGAGCGACTGAAATACACGGTGGCTTGCAATCTACATCATTGCTCCAAATTAAATCAATGAAGAAATTCATCATTGTCATCCAGCAAGGTTATCCATAAAGCACACGGTCCTTGAGAAGACACAGAACAGATGTCGCCATTAATTGCCCAACAAGATAATTAAATGACACACTTGACAATTTCGAGACGAGAACGAGTAGAAAGAACAGCACGTTCTCATTCCCTGCTCGTCAAATACCGGCGCTCTGTTACGGCCCTTTTGCGTCTGATAGCGATGTCAAAGGCACAATTCTGCTGCAGTATGAGATGCGGGAGGTGATGATGAGGTTTAAAGAGCCAGTCGGGGTGGATGGTGGGTGCACAAGCCACAGGGTCTTCAACCCGAGACCTGAGTTTGATTCCTGCTTCCTGGGAGACTTTTTGTGTGTGACCAAGACAGTGGCCAGTTTCCGTTTTGTTGCCGAAACCTAAGCTTTCTCTAATCTTAACCAAGTCATTTTTATGCCTAAACCTAAGCTTTCCCTAACCTTAACCAAGTCGTTTTTTTTCCTAAACCTAACCTTCTCCCTAACCTTAACCAAGTTGTTTTTTTGCCTAAACCTGATGTTTCCCTAACCTTAACCAAGTCGTTTTTATGCCTAAACCTGATGTTTCCCTAACCTTAACCAAGTTGTTTTTATGCCTAAACCTAATGTTTCCCTAACCTTAACCAAGCTGTTTTTTTGCCTAAACCTAAGCTTTCCCTAATTTTACCCAAGTCATGTTGATGCCTAAACCTAACCTTCTCCCTAACCTTAACCAAGTTGTTTTGTTTTGCCTAAACCGAATGCTTCCCTAACCTTAACCAAGTCATTTTCATGCCTAAACCTAATGTTCCCCTAACCTTAACCAAGTCGTTTTTATGCCTAAACCTAATGTTTCCCCAACCATAACAAGTCGGTTTTCTTTTTGCCTAAACCTAACCTTCTCCCTAACCTTAACCAAGTCGTTTTTATGCCTAAACTAAGCCTTCTCCCAACCTTAACCAAGTGGTTTTGTTGCCTAAACCTAACCGTGTGACACTGACACGTATTACACCTGTCATCTCATCCTGGGGGTGTCGGTATCGGACGCAGAAGGGGCGTGACAACGCATCGGAATTTGACAATCTGATAATGAGAATGCGTTGGAGTGTATGAATGAAAAGCATGAGGCAGAAAGTAAGGACTGTGATTGCGTGCAAAGTAAACAAACTAGCATATGAAAAAAACAAACAAAGGAAATTTCCTTTGATAAGTTTTTCTCTATTCTGTTTTATTTTCCCATTCTGTATTCTACCTCTGCCTGTGTAACTCATACAGAAAAGGCATGCACAGCAGCCTTGCAGAATGGAATGGGACCTTTCCATGGAAAATGCATTCACTAAAAACAATGTTGAAAGTCCCTGCTCATATATTTTTCCTCCTTCCCTTCGCTGCTCCCCTGCTTGCTTGTATTTGTCAGGGTGACTGCAGAATTGAAGCCAGTTTGGCAGAGTATCTATTATTGCTTCCTTTGTGTCTAACTTTGCCTGTTAGGTTCCTCAGGAATCTGCAGCCTTCAGGTTGGCATTTCAGTGACTTATAAGGGGCTATTAAAGGACTATTTTTACATGAAGACATAGTGTTGCCTGAAAATGTGACGGTTAAGAGAGTTAAGAGATTTGGCTTTCTTTACCAAAGTTACGCGCACTAAAGTTATATGATTTTATTCTCTTTTCAGAGTGTACTGAAAGTTTTTGGAGGTGCTGAAAATTGTTCCCTTTTTTTTCTTGGTGCCTCAGTTGCTGATGTTTATGACACTGTGCAAATAGGCTTTTCACTGCAGCACAGGCCTCACTCCATGTACCACCTCTTCCTTTTACTCGTCTTTTGTTTTTGACGAACAAACATAAGATAAGCTAAACGTCTTTGGAGCGCTCACCTTTTTTCCTCCATCGTCTTCCTCTGGTACTCTCGTCTTTGATTTCACCGGCCCCTCCTCTCGCCTGGCTCCTGGGGTTTTCCCTGCTGTCAAACTCAATAAATAATAAGCAAATTTGGTGGGCTGGCTAGTGTGGGAATCCGGCATCCAGAGTGTCATCAGCCATCTGTGAATCCCCAGACTCAGTGCACATATTTCATCAAAATTAACATCAGTTATA
>OMLB01011244.1:20386-37991 GCA_900302555.1 Myripristis jacobus | reverse complement strand
GCAAAGGCCTCCTCGCTGGGAGTTTTATCCTGTAATGACTCTTGGCTCTAATATCCGCTCACGTCCATCGAAATTGCCACTTCTCCGGCGCAAGGTCACTGCGCTTGATCGGCGCCAGCACAGAATTAGGACCCCATATTTTGCTCTTCATCGTTTCCATGGGCAGATTTTTTTTTTTTTTTTCACCTCAGAAATATACGATTTTAAGACTTAGTGCTTGAATAAATGGCTTGTCACTGAGGATATTTTTTGCAGTGAGGGAGCCAGTCAGAGGACAGTAGGGGTTTAGAGGAAAAGGGTGTTGGAGGTGTATGTGGTTGGGGGGCAGACAGAGTCCTAATGGGTTTCAATGGAAGATTAACTGCGGTCAGAAGTCTTTGGTCAGCATAAAGAGTCCCTGTATAATCAAAGCCTTGGCTTGAGGAAATCATTACAAATTGCATTTGCGCCCCTGTCCTGGGGGTCCTTGTTTAATTAAGGGGATGGGATTTCCTTTCTGTGGCCTGGGTGAAGGTGGGGAGGGCGGACGAATAGGCTAAGGATGGAGAGAAGGAAGGATGGAACGAGAGAGGGAGAGCAGGGGGGAAAGGCAAAGAGATGACAGGAGTGTGCCCTGTGCCCAGCACCATCTACCCAGTGCCAAGACAACATGGGGGGCCTGTATCATGTATGTTCTAGTCATGTATACACACATATTACTTTATTACTTTGCACAAATACATGCTTTAGTATGTATTTACAAATTCAAATATACGTAGACCTCAGAGGTCATTTGTCACTGATTTGTTATCATTTCCAGAGTTCCACATCAAGAAATAGATCGTCCATGGGAAAAATAAATGGGGTTTCCCACATTACTTAAAAATAATTTATGACCTTTGTTTGTATAGGAAAAAAGAAAAAAAAAAACCTTCACACATTTTTTATAACCTGAACGTGATCAGTTTAGTTCTTAAAAAAAACAAATCCCTGATTCTAGTTGAAAATCTCCTTTTGAAACACATTTTTGATGTAACTCTCTCCATCTTGTAGAGTCTCTGAACAGATTTGTTCTAACATGGCTCCTCCCCCTCTGCACTTCCATTCCCCCACTCCTGACATTAGTAGTCTAAAATAGGCCCAAAGTGTCTGACTTGCTTAGTGACTGCTCCTATACCAAACATCATAACTCTGCCCTGGGCTTTTTGTGCTCAGATGTTTCCTCATGTAAGGACACGGCTTCCCTAAAAGACCTTTGTGAGTTAAGAAATTCCTGCAATTACAGGAAAAAGGCAGACCCATACTTTCCTATGTTTAACAAAAAAACAAAAAACAGATGAGTGAGAGATTCCTGGAGACCTCCTGAAATGGGATTTGACTTATGTGTGTGGGTGACAAATCAGACAGCACGGCTTTGAAAGAGAGATGCTCATCTCCACACCGACTCATCTTTTTCCGATCTCTTCCAGTCCCACTGCAGAGCAAAAAAAAAAAAAAGCCTGTGTCGCATTCTCTGATTGCCCCCACAACCACAGAGAATGAATTTTTATTAAATACAACGGTTACAATTACCCATCCTTCATCCCATCCCCATCAGCCCTCACCCTCTTCCCCTTTTGTCACCAGAGGAAGGCAAACAGCAGAGCAGCCTATAGTAATCAGTGCCGCTGCCTGTCAGCCAGCCTTCAAATGATCACCTGTCTCCCTCTAAATTGCTTCTCTTCTCTCCCTCCCTTGCGTCACCTGCAAAGATTCACAAAGGGACCAGGAGGGAATAAAAGACTATTTTCTTTGTGAAACACTCTGCGCCTGTCACCAGATTCACAATTGAAACATTAATCATCATCCTGATTAAAGCTAAAAGGGCTATTTTTCCAGCTCTAGGACATTTTACTGTCCCGCAAAGATTTCATCTGCTACATGTGCCACCGTTAAGATACCTGGACGGGGTGTCACTAGGTACTTTGAAGAGAGGCTTCGTGCATTTGGAGCTCCTGCTGATCATAGACGTTCTTCAGTATGGGTGAGGAAGCAGGCTCCCATCGCATCCAGTGCAATCAGGCTGCTTGTCTGAAACACGAGGCCCTGGGAGAGGGTGCCCATCATCTCTAAGAGCTATGATAATGGACACTCAGAAGCATACAATTTACATGTGCATGATGATATTGTATGATAGGCTCTATGTATAGATATGTTACACTGCCATACATGTCAGCATCGGCATCATGAGTGTCTCATTGAATCACCATGGCTGATGGGCTATTTCCCCTTCCTCTTGCTCATCATCCATTTCTGCTGTGCCACCTATCCTCTTCATCGACAGTGGAGGAACAAAAGCCACTACTAAATGTGTAAAGCAGCGCTCGCCGAGGACATTTCAAATTAATGGCAGTCTGATTAACAAGGCATCTAGGAGATGACTTTTCACTTCCAGCGTAGCAACGATCCCAGTCATAGATTAAACCACAGGCTCCATAGTGCATTTCAGAAGCCGCACTAGCTTGAATACCACACGGGGCTCGTGTGGTATGGATGGATCGGAGCTGAACTCAGAACTAATGCCAGCATTAGCAGTTGGTTGGAACAGCAGGCACGCAGAAGACAGATACAGTGTAGGAGTAATACAGTGCAGGATCAGCCAATGACTAGCCACCGTGTGATAGCCCCCACATGAACTTTGACGCGGTGACCCCTTACAGCTCCTACGCACATCTTGATAGTCCAGCTCATCCCTCCTGTATTTGTCCCTGACTCTCTTTTTCTCTCTCTCTCTCTCGCTCCCTCTCTCTCCCTCTCTCTCTCTCTCTCTCTCTCTCCCTCTCTCTCTCTCTCTTTCTCTTTCTCTGTTTCTCTCACCACAACTGTGGCCAGAGACCTTTGAATGGTTGAGTGGGCCGCAGCAGCACACCAGATCCCAGTAATGAATTCAGCCAGAGGGGTTGGAGTGTTACTGCCTTAAAATACCCTGTCTCCATCCAACACTAGTGAACGAAGACAGGAGAGGCCAACATTCCAATTATTTTCTCTATCTGTTGACCCCAAGTCACTTTATCAATGCCAAGCAATGCACAGTCTCTTTCTCCACACGGCCTAAAGGAATGTGTGAACTATTGTGCATACTGTATTGGCCAATGTACAAAACTTTGTCTTTTTTAAAATTTTGCAGTAGACAGAGAGCCCGGGGCCTCGCAGCAGAAATACATAACAAATGTGTGTGGAACTGGTGCAGTATAATGTCACGAAGGTAGATTGTCACATACTGTAGTAAAGTCGCTTTCTTAGTGGAAAATGACATTGTAGTGTGTTTGCATAAGTGCAGTAATCCAACAAATCAATGAACTGAAAATACAAACAACACAGTCTAATAAAACAGTCTTCCACATATTTGGGCATAAGTCACACAGCAGTGTCACAGCAATGTGTTATGATTGACAGTCTTTGATGGATATGTCCACAGTGGAACCCAAATGCCCCGTTTGCTTTATCAAATCCCACAATGCCCCATTTACCCACACTCACAATTTATTCACACTCGCTCATTGCTTTTGGATTTACACACATCACACTCAGTGCCACACAAGCTGAAAAACATCCCTATATGATGGCCGCCTTTCTTGCCTGACAGGATCTAGTGAAGGAAGGGATTTATTTAGGGGGGGGGATGAGCGAAAGAGAGGACAGTGTAGATGGAGGAGTGTGGTAAAATATGAAAAAAATGCACAGTATCCATCTCTGGCAGAGCAGATGGTAGTCAGAGCTGTAGTTGACTTGCAAATGCCTCGCTGTTCCAACATGACAGGCAGGAGGATGCTGCCGGAGCATCTGGGCCTGTCTGTATCACATTGCACCATTCCAAGAACGAGATAGTAGCCTTTATTAAACTCGGGTTTCGCTTTTGTATGCACTGAAGACGCGCGCCGCATTGCAAGATCCTGCAAATCCAAATTGGTTGGTAAATGAATCATTTAGTATCTTGAAAATAGAGGGTACTTTGTGCTATTTTGACAACCGCCCAAAAATGCAATAAATGTGTGTCTTACTTTTTTGAACACTTGATATCTCATTTTGGAATAAAACTCCTTACAGTGATATTAGTAATAGTGAAAATGTGGGTGTCTTTTGATATTTCGTAGTTCACGGTGGGATGACACCCATACATTCTAAACCTACTCTTGGATTTTCATCTCTTCTCACACAACATTCAGTAGTGGCTAATGGGATTTCATAGAAGCTAAACTTGGAGACAGTATGTCAGCGGTGTTATTTGGCCGTGCTATCCATTTTTAAAAGGGCTTATCCCATCTGTCTCTTGCCATGCTCGCATGTAAAGTAAGAATTGTAAAAAGAAAAAAACAAAGCTGAGAGAAGCCACATGGGAGCGTTCAGGCCTTGTAGTGCAATCGTAGACTCGCAGCGTTGTGCTGTAGCGCTGTATATGTAGCTATGACAGCTGTAATGTTGGAATCATGTTTCTTTCACCCACACGCCTGGTTCCCGGGAAGCAGTGACTCCTCCTTGCAGCCAGCCAACCGTCACTCTGTAGGGCCTACACCAAACCGAGGGTCTAGACTATACATTTATTAACTCAATACTTTGGCACTCTGCATGGTGAAAACACGCTTTATAGTCTACATCCAAGAGCCAAAAAATAGCGAGTTTACCGCATCCACATTCACGCTCCTGTATCCCACCTCGCAGCAAGTGCAGCCTCGCTTAGGCTTTCATACCAGTAAAAAGCAATCGGTGCGTGCTGAATGAGTTTGCATCGATCTGCCTGGCTTGTTCCAGAGCCGCAGACAACAGGTAGGAGGCATGGTAGTCACCAGCATTCGGCAGCTTTGATGATATTTACCTCTAATTAAGTTTCTTCCCTAGAGAGCGAGCTGGGAGGGAATGAAGGGAGATAAAAAACCTCTCTGTGCAGAGCGCTGTGCAGCAATCAGTTGTCTTCCCTCTCTCCTCTACAGCTGGGCCAGGGAGGATGGATGGAAGACCAGCTTGTCCTCTGGGCAAACTGGAGAGCGGTAATAAAAGAACCATAGCTCAACCTCTACCTGAGGAGACAGAGGACCAATACCGCCATTCTTTGTGGCTGTTGTCCTCTAGTCTTTTTCAGAAGACCAATAGCAGCAGTTTATCCTCGATTTTATGGAGGCTTCCTCCTCAATAACAGGCAGATTTAATGACAGACGGTAAATCCAATGTTCTCCCATTCTCTGAAAATAAAGAGGATTTTATATGCACATTATTAGGCCACTGAGCTCCCTGCAGGGTTCTTGTCAATACCAGTGTGTTTCAGTTAAGATCACACTTTGGGTTGTAATAAACAGAAGGCTCTAGACTGGATCATCTTGAAACACTTGCTTGGAGTTTTATTTTGGAACCAGAAAAAAAACAACAGACCAAACAGCTGAACTGTGCTGTACAGTCTAAGTTTATCCTGGTTGACTGGCGCTGTGTTTCATGTTTCATTTCAGGGTGCTTAGGTTATCAGAGCATGATGTGTTGGCTGCTAGTGTGCAACTCATCCCCAATAGCATCTCAAAAGTGGATTTTCTCTCTAACACATTTTTCTCTCCCCTTTTTCCTCCCTGCTCCTTCATATCTCTCTCTCTTTGCTCCTAGGTGTGTAAAGTATTGAACACCACCAGTATGAGCTGCTTCGCCCCCTCCCTCATGGCAGAGTACCGCCCGGGTCTAGACACGGTGAAGCACGCAGACGAATTTGGGTTCATTTTCAACAATGTCCAGGCGCTGCTGGTCTACAACAACACCAACTTTCTGTACTACCCCAACCCTTACTTTGAGCCCCTCAGCACCAACGGAGTCTTGGAGCAAAAACCGGGATCACCCATCATTCTCAAGGTTAGGGCTCATGACAGATAATCAGGCGTAATGGCTCACCAAGACATTAGAGAGACAGACATTTTTCACGTGCAACAGCAGCCATGGGTCCTGCTAAAGTGTCCTGGGTTAAGATGCTTACTTGCTGCCTACCTGCTACTTACTCACTTATTGTAAATTAGCTAAGAGCCCAAGAAAAGGAGCTTAAAAAATAAAAATGCAATGTATAATAATGTGCCTATTCCATGTTTTTTGTCAGTTGAATTTACAGGGTCATCACTTATACTGACCCTTGGCAATTTTGTATAGTGCAACTTTAAGAATCCTTAACTGGAAAAATCTATATTTAAGAATGTATTTATTCTTTCATGAAGAAAGGGAAATGTCCCTGGTTAGTAGCATAGTGCATTAGTGTGCTATGGTACACTTTGATCTCAACAGTGGATCATATTTGGCCGCAGCTGTGCTACAACACCGGGTTCTCATTTACAGAGTATTTATATGACATCTTGTGTATGTGAGTGTGTGTAAAATGTCCATAATTTACTCTCAGTGCGTGGCTGCGCGTGTGCATGTGAGTGTGCCTGGGTGTATCTCCCAATCTCACCCCCCATGTCTGCGTCTGTGTGCCCACAGGGCAGAAACCTGGTTCCCCCAGCATCAGGTGGGGTGAAACTTAACTACACGGTGCTGATAGGAGAGACCCCCTGCTCTGTCACTGTGTCTGAGAGCCAGCTGCTGTGTGAGCCGCCCAACCTCACCGGACAGTACAAAGTCATGGTTAGTGCAGCCGAGGGTCTCTGATCTGCCTCTGATCTGTCCATCTTACTCTCAGTCATCTTTCCTGTTTGTGTTTGTTTTATTGTCTTTGCTTCGGTCTTTCTCTCGCTTTTTTCCATCCTTCTACGCATTTGTGATTTCCTTTTCACAACATTTGGCCTCTAAACTCCATTATTTTTTGCTCTTATCATTGTTCATTCAGCTGAAGGAAAGGGGTCAAAGGGAGAGCAGTCTGATTGTGCTCTAGCTGTCAAAAGGTTCTCCAAGAACCCACTGCAATTATTTCTAGCTGCCAGTTCACTTATTGAGTGCAAGCCCCAGACTACTTCTCTCTCAACGTCAGTGTGTAGGTGGCTGCATCTGTTTGCACTCAGTGTCAGTTTCACTAGATAATATTTACCTACATTTTGGATAGGTTGCTGAGAGTTGGCCATTGCATTATCGTATTTCAGTTATCGTATGGTAGGTCTCCGCAATACAAACTACGTATCAGTTTTCCTCTCTTCATTTGTCCATCTGGAACATGCACTGTGTCAGACACCACTGATTGGATTATAATGACACAAAAGGAAAAGATGCATATCATCACTGTTTTCCAGTACATTCTAAATCACAAGCCCAAGGGAGGGCACCATATTGTTTGTTTATTTGTCATACACAGTATCTCAAATATCACTGATCCGTTTTATAGGAAGGTAGCTTAATGATGCTTGTCTCATCTGGTATTGTCAAAATTAATTAGGTTGGAGTGGTGGTGCAGTTATAGGACAAACTAAATGTAGTCTTTGCCAGAGAGGGAATCTTGTCATTCATGGGGATGGAATTTTTATTGGTATTTACTTGTGTCGACTCCATACAATAGACATGTGACTCCATACAATATGTGATTGTGTGTGTATGTGCGCGTGCGTGCATGCTTGTGTGTGTGTCTTCAGGTCCAGGTCGGTGGTCTTCACGTCTCTCCGGGTGCCGTCCACATCCTGTCTGACAGCCTGCTGACTCTGCCAGCCATTGTTAGCATCGCTGCCGGCGGAGGCCTCCTCCTCATCATCGTCATCCTCGTCCTAATTGCCTACAAGCGCAAGTCACGGGAGAATGACCTCACCCTAAAGCGTCTGCAGATGCAGATGGACAACCTGGAGTCGCGAGTCGCCTTAGAGTGCAAGGAAGGTTAGTGTCGCAGCGATAAAGATGCCATACAGGTCAAGCGCAGTCCATCAGCTGACATCAGGGGGCAACCGTTAGCCATTATGGGTCTCCTTTGTTTTGAATTTCCATTTAGAGCCGGTAATATTGTAGATGAATGTCACTGGTGACTGAGGTTCAGCTGCAAATGCAGTAGTCATATGACTGACATAAATGGCTATTTTTGCTTATTGCATAGTGAGTAAATTGCGGGTGGTCTGTACTGTGTTAAATAATGCAGTGAAAATTGCTGTAGATCTGGGTCAGTGAGTCATCTTGGTATATATCACAGCACATAGATTGTTAGTGTTAGTTTGCCCGGCATATGACCCATCTCGAGTACATGCAGTGCCTATTGCTCACTAGTATTCATATTGTATGCACTCACGTACTCACACACATAAATATACTGTAAGCACACGTACACAGACTGACACACACAGGCAAACAGATTAACTCGGTGGAGTAAACCTCCCTCCAGCAAGAGATGTGTAATGACATTGTGTTTATTTCATTTTATCATGGCTCACCTAGAGGGCTACTGCCAGGTTTGTTTTTATACAGTGTGTGCATCCGTGTCTCTCTGCACTTGCACACGCATGTGTGTGTTACCTGATGGCCCTCGGTTATGAGTGGTCACAGTAGTCCATCTGACCTTTGACCGTCTTCCCAGTGGGTGGACAGCCGTGGCCTCACCACCGCCTGCCACTCCAAACAGCAGTTCGCCAAGAGCACTCATTCAGTCACACATGATTGCTCTGAGATAAACACCGCTGATTGGCCCTTGATGTCATCATTCGGGTCATTACGGCCAATCAGTGAAAGAGCAAAACTGAGGTTTCAGTTTGACAGTGTCTGGGGGTTTCATCAGCTGGAGAGGACCTTATTAAAAATGGCCAGTTACTTAACCACTCCAGCCGGCCTTGATAGGCTTGCACAGGAGGCATCCGGCTCAGGAAAACATCTTACAGCGTCAAGCCCTCAAGCTGGCAACATGACTGACAGACAGACAGGCAGGCAGGCAGATAGACAGACAGAATAGACAAACAGGCGGATCAGTCACACACAGACTGCCTTGGGAAAAGAGAAGATTAATGTTTTAACCATTAGCAGTGGCCAGGAGTCTGTTGCCCCGAGGGGTGGATTTAGACGGGTACCTGGATTCCTCCTTATGAGCGTACACGCTACAGGATCCGTGTGTGCCTCTAGCGTGTAAGCCCATGAGCTGCAAGCCAGGGGCTGAGACGCAGGGGCCAGGAGGTGGGGGCTGTGATGGGCAGCGGTGGGAAAGAAGGAGGGGGAGGTGTTAGGGGACTGCTGCTGCTCCTGTGATAGGCTGTAGACAGGGAGTCTCCCCCAGGGGCGGTGAAGCAGAGCAGCAGAGCCATGGGCCTGAGCAGGACTCAGTCAGGATGGAGCCAATTAACTAGTGCTCACCTGCAGCCTCACACTGAGACGACACACACTCTTTGGGGCCTCAGCTACAGCCAATTTACTGGCCGGTAGATAAAAATGTGTGAAAAGGGGAGGTGTGTGAGTGTGTGTGTGTGTGCATGTCTGTGTCAGGGACCAATCTATGTGTTCTCAGTGCTGCTTTTTTTTTACTTGCAAGGAATGTGAAATATTGAGTTTCTCTGACATGAAGACTATCTTGGGCTTTAACTGTCAGCTTCATCATAATGGTAGTAAACACCACCAAGATAAGAAGGATTCACCTATTTGGTCCATGGGGATTGAAGGTAGATCGTATTTTTTTTTATGCCGCATTTCTCAAGCATTCCCTCCAACTGGTCTGTTCTTTTTTTCTCTCTTTCTTTCTCTCATTCTTTCTTTCTTTCTTTCTTTTTGCATTTTTCTCTGCATTTTTACATTTCCTTTTTACTTTTTTCTACTCCTGCCTTCCTTTCTTCAACGCTTCCCCTCTTCTTTCTTCTGTTCTTTCCTTTCTTCTTCTCTTCCTTCCTCCCTCCCTCCCCCTTCCTTTCTTCCGTTTCATTCCTTCCTCTTTCTGCCTTTGTTTTCTCTCTTTCCCTTCCTCTCTTCCTCTCTTCCTCCTTTGTTCTCCCCTTTCCATTCTTCCTTCCTTCCTGCTGTCTTCTTCCCTTCCTACCTTCCTACATTCTTTGATTCCTCCTTCCTTCCTCCTTCCCTTTATTCCTCTCTTCCCTCCTGTCTTACTTTCCTTCCTTCTCCTCATTCCTCATCTTTTCCATCCTGTTTTCATCTCATCCTTTCATTCCTTTCTTTTGTTCCCTTCCCTCCATCCTTTTTTCCTCTCTTCTTCCATCTTTCCACTCTTCCTTCCTCTCTTGCTCCCTCTGTCCCTCCTCCTCCCCAGCCTTCGCGGAGCTGCAGACTGACATCAACGAGCTGACCAGTGACCTGGACAGAGCCGGTATTCCTCATCTGGACTACAGAACGTATGCCATGAGGGTCCTCTTCCCCGGCATAGAGGATCATCCTGTCCTCAGAGAACTGGAGGTAGCGACACCAAACGACCGACACAGACAGATGGAAATGCAGCGCAAACATGGGCAGCACAGGGGTTAAGAGAGAGCAAAAGAAAGGCAGACGGAGACAGAAATGTAGAGATAGGGCGAGAGTGGCAGTGTGTATCTTGCCTTACTACTCCCCCTGTGGCGTAACCTCCATAAGCAGCAAAGTGCTGGAGGGGAAGCAGATACCAGTGTGCCAATCAGCCTCTCTACCCTCTGGTCTCTCTTTCCCTCTTTCTCTCACACACACACAGACACACACACACACATACAAATACAGAGACACGTCGCCCACCATGCTGGGCAACACACTCACACCTCACATGCAAGCTCCCTCATGAAAAACAGGGCGCAGCACAGGGTCCCAGCACGTGGCTATTTCATCCACCAGTGGCTGCAGTATGAGAGGTAATGAACTGAGTAATTCCCAATCCTCAGGCAGGACTGCGGGTTCCTCCGCTGGGGGAAAAAAGTGGCTGGTTAACACTTTTCGTTCCTCTTTAGGGGAGAGACCACTGCTCTGGTGGGAATTGGGTTAGTTTTCATCGAGTGGTGTCCTGCGGATAAGACCATTAAAGATAAAGAGATTCAGCGTGATGGGGGTACAGATGTTTTTTTTGTTGTGTGAGGCAGGAGGTGATCGGTTCGAGTGATGGTTGAGGTCGGACTGCGTTCAGAAGGTTGAAGGCAATTTCCTACACTTTTCAGTGCAGGGAAGTTCAAGTTTAAGCTGTATAAACAAACGTTTGTGTGTCAGTTGTTTTTTTTCTTAGCCCTGTCCAAAAGACCAAACTGAGATATTCACACTGGAGAAAGTAACACCTGTGAACTTGATAAACACGTTATTTTTACAGAATACAAACTAAATTAATTTGCTGACAAAATACTAGAATATCCACACAACATATTGTATTTTAGATAGTGAATGATGGACGTAATGTTCCTGTGTGTTTATTTTCCTCAAGATTGAATTTTATTATTTTGGACATTAACTCTTCAGTTCATACTCCACTGTCCTACAGAGCCGAGTAACATGACATATGACTTGAAAGTGAATTGGCTACCAAGCAAGGGTACAATGCTCTCCAACAGACTGGAGTCAATAATTGATTAAGATCCTCTCAATTACTTGCCAGGAGTGGGAACTTATGTCAGCCTGGAGTGAAACATGAGTAAGGTTTTTCTGCCTCTGGAAAAAATCCTTTTTTGTCTGAGACAAGGTCAGAAAACCAAGAGCAGCAGTTCATTTAGTTATCCTGGCTGTTGCCACGGCTCCGTGGCTGGTCATCATCCTGTGCAGCTGTGGCTGCCCCCTGCCTCGGTCGAGGCCCCCTGCTGCTTTTGCTATCTTATTTTCTGCTAGTGTGTTTTTTTGCAATTTTGTAATTTACTCACTGCATCAGCACCTATTGGACACTTGGGTTTCTGTCATTGTTTTTTTTTTCTTGCCCACTACGAGGTATGAGTCAGGGTGTGTGGTCCTGTGTGTTGTAAACCCATGGACATGTGAAGCCCTTTTAGACTGTAGCCACCAGTATTGGGCTTTAAATAAACCGTAACTTGAACTTGATATTGAGCTTTTGTTGCTCGTTGACCAGGTGTCTGGAAATGGCCAGCTGAATGTGGAGAAGGCCCTGAAACTGTTTGGCCAGCTCATCAACAACAAAGTGTTCCTGCTCACCTTCATCCGAACGCTGGAGATGCAGCGCTCGTTCTCCATGAGGGACCGTGGCAACGTGGCCTCGCTCATCATGACAGCCCTGCAGGGACGATTGGAGTACGCCACTGACGTCCTCAAACACCTGCTGTCAGATCTCATTGACCGCAACTTGGAAAGCAAGAACCACCCCAAACTGCTGCTGCGCAGGTGAGAGCAAACACACATGAATTAACAGAAATGAAAATGAAATTGCGGTGACATTAAATGAAATGGCTGATGAAAAATACACGAGACATGCTTTCCCACTTACCCCTAGTGCAACCTATGCATTAGTTTCTGTCTGATTTGGCGAGGTTTCCAATCTGTTTCCCTTCACCCCGGTACAGCAGGGCTGGAGGGGTATTGTTGTTATTATGTGAAAAACTGAAACAATGACATGATATCCAGCATAATCCACAACCCTCAGCGGTGAGGAGCTTCGTTTGAGCTTTCCTGCTGATGAGCACTGGCAAACTGTATCTATCCGCCTCTAAGTTGTACTCTTTGAGAACAGATACATGCCGATCACAGCAGACTGGAAACCACACCAAAACACACAGAAACTATCCAGATGGCGAGCTTGCAATAATGATAAGAGGGGGAAACATCTTATTTCACAGTGAAATGTCCCTTTAAATTTGCTCTTTACATTTTCAAATTGCTGAATTGAAATGTGAAACTTGGCTAACACAAAAAACAGGCTCACATAAAGTAATATGAATCAATAAACACGCCTCCAGATTATACACCAGAACGTTGCCGTAGTCATTTTGTTTGATTTGACTTGATTCATTTATGTCCAGAGCAAGCGCACACATTATAAAATACATATGTATGTGTATCTGTGCCCAGAGAATAACAATGAAGGTGTTAAAAACACTTTTCCCCAATGAAATCCTCAACTGAAAACAGGGAAAGAGGCATAGCTGTAGGCAGATGTTGATAGATATAGACAGATGGATGGGGATTGATTTGGTGTTCTGTATGTTTTATGTTGTTTTTTCCCTTTCTTTCTGGTGGGTGGATGCATCTTGATTTTCCCTTGTGTTCCTATGTAAACACTGCACACAGTGCAGCTGGTAATGAGTACTACATCTACTGTATGTTGAGATAAATGGCATCCACTCTTCACTGCAGGAGAGATATCTAAATTCTCTGCAGAAACCCTTCTTCTTCCTCTCTCTCTCTCTCCCCCTCTCTCTCTCAATGCCAATGTCAGTCTCACTTATCCTCCAGGCTCAGGCTCCTTATAAAACATTCAGCAGCGGTTCAACTTAACTTTTCTCTCCCTCTCTCTCTGTCTCCAGCGTACATTGTTTTCCGTGGGACTTGGGATGATGTACTAAATCTTTAAATACCAGCGAAGTCCTTGCCCAAGTGTCCTCACTTACTTCAGTGGCTCTGTAGGCATAGGAATAGGTTAGGCAATGACAAACCACAGTCCACTCAAAATGTTCAGAGTGCAGGCCATGTGAGCGGGCTTCCTGAGGACTCAGAAACTTGACTGACCCTGTATATGTGTGTGTGTGGAGGTGCCTGTGTGCCTGTGTATGTTTGTGTGTGTGCCTGTTCGAGGCAGGCCTGGATTAACACGGTGTGGTACCCTAGGGTGCCCCTTCCTCCCACTTTACACGTAAAAGTCCATAGATGTATTTGAACTTATAGCTAAATCACAGGCTAAACACACACATACTACAGAAAAATGTAGGACCCAACCAAAAAACCTTACATCATATACAGACATCGGCCTACAGATGTCATACTAGTCCTTACACATCCCACATCCCAATGCAACACGTCATGCTAAATATCATTATTTCCATCTTAAATGGCCCATAAGAGGCCTAGATGCAAAACATTACATTACAGCATATGTCTAAAAAAAAACATCACACCCATATACTGAATAAGACAAACCCAATAACCACTGTTGCCAGCAACCATTTCAACAGCTGAGTGGTCACAGAGCACCAGGTGATGTGATGTAAAGGTAGAGGGAGCAGCACATTCAGACAGTGTGTTGCAGTGTGAGGGTTATTAGAAATTATGGTGGTTTTTGTTTAAAAAAATTAATTAAGAAATTAAAGTTAAAAGGAACAGAATAGTGATTTGATTTTCATTTCAAAATCCACAAATGAAAATGCATCTTTTTTTTTCTGGTCAGAAAGGGCAGATACCGTGTTCATAAAGGACTTGATTTTCCTTCCCGCCATTTTTTGCATCTCCTTCAGCAAATAATATATGTAGAAAACCTGACAAACATTTTAAAGGTTTAGTCGTCGCTGTTGCCATTGCCACCAGGCACTCACCTGATGCCATAAATGGATAATCCAGCTCAGGTTAGAGGTGTAACGCTTCATTCATTGCATCGATGCACTGATTACAAATTCAGCTGAGGCTCTGAAACTAGCACACAGCCGATCGCCAAATGCAGGAAGATTATGTCAGTGTCAGTTAAACAGTTTGCTAGTCACATCGGCCAAAAAACAGCAAAGTATACGCTTTAATTCACATGGTCACAGCAATCACAGAGCACAAGACTTCAACTCCCACGTGTCCTTGCATTCCTTTTCTGATTTGACATGTCTCCCAGTCAAAACACCTGGTATCGAGCAGAAACCTAATGTTAGCTTACACATTTCTGTGAAAATCATAGGCCCAGTTATCTAACGTTTGCCAGCTGTCCAAAACAATCTGGTTACACATCACAGTTATATATACACATATATATAAAAAAAAATGTTGGAAAGAGGGAGACAACTTTTCATTTCCATTTTCATATTGTGTGAAAAAAAAATTTCCATCCACCATTCATTGATTCAAGAAAAGGTTCGTTTCAGACCCGGCAACATCAGTCATCGCATCAGTCTGTGAAAGGAAATACATTTCAGTCAGACAAGTCATGTAAACATGCTTATCAATACAATGAAATGTTTATACAGAACTGAGATGTTGTGGCTCTGATTTGATCACTCCCTGTGAGCTCGTGGCTGAGCAAGCTGAGGCAAACAGGGAGCAGCAACAGGCATCTTACCCCCTCATTAAGGCGTAATCAGAGCCCACAGGTGGATGCTGGGCTGGAGGTGGGAGTGAAAACTGCAGTTGCAGGTTGGCGGCACGTAGGAGCAGAGGGTGAACAGGCATGCTTTCCTGGTTTAAATGGACCGCCTTAGTGGGACGGAGTGTTTGATGTGGATGTCAAAATGACTTGAGTTATCTGCCTGAGCTCGCCCGCAGGATCACTGCACAATGAAATGAAAGAAGAATAAATCCCTCTGACTTTGGCCTAAATGGATGTGAAATGCTTTGAATGGAATTGTTCATGATTCCTAAAAAAAAGGACTTAATGTTGTGGTGACCCAACAGACCACGATAAATTTCACCTTTTTTTGTTTTTACAATAAATAATGCACAGTAAGTAATTCAGTTCGATTTTTTTCATGTTTCAGAAGAAAAGGGGTAGTCTTACGTTATTGTGCAAGTTGCTCCAAAGCAGGAAATCGTTCTCAAATCGAATCGCCAACTCGTGATAAATCATAAATAGAATATCACAAATAGAATCACGTCTCTGTTATGCCGAAGACTCACACCTATAGTGCCTGTGTATGAATACCTGAGTGAGAAACAGAAAGGATGAGAGCGAGACTATACTTTCAGACAGCACTCGCATTCTGATATTAATGTGCCTCAGTGCTTTCTACTATAAAAAAAAAAACAAAAAAACATCATTAACAGTCAAAGTAAATACATGCCAGACAGAACAAACTGTGCAGACAAAGAAACAGAGACAGAGGAGTGGACACGGGCAACAGACAGCAACAAATGGACCTGGATTTAGCTGTTATTTCGCATGACAGCAGGGCCCCATGTCACCCTCAAGTTTTCATTATCCGCTCCTATTAGGAACACAGTGGTGTGTAATCCTCGGGTCCTGCCGTAGCAGCCTGAAGGGCTAAGTGTCCTATAGTTTTTAGATTACAACCCCCATTTTTCTGAGGAATTTAAGGGATTATCGATTTGACATGGCTCTTTGCTGTTGTTGTCTTCCTCATTCGCCTATTTAGAGGAAAGCCGACAGTATTTAGACACCCCGAGCCAGCCAGCTGACTCACACACACACACACACACATTAATGCAATGATAGTCAAATTGAGCACATCTCTAAGCAGTAATTGTGTTTGTGCAAGGCGTAGAGCTGGGCTGCTGGGCTCTGCTTTGTTGCCATTTTCCCGTTCAGTTGTCTTTCCATGCGCCGCTCCTCCGTCTATTATCACATATAATAGGATCGTCAAATGCTTGCTATTATTTTGGCTAAGACCCCCTCTCTTCTGGTATTAATGAACTAGCAGCATGGTAGCAGATTCCTCTATTTTTGTGATGGTAAGCTGTGTGTGTCTGTGCGCTATGTGTGTGTTTGTGTGATGTGGAGGTTTTTGTTCTCAAATGAGATATCCTCCGTTTGAAGAGTGATGCCTACTTCTGCAAAATGATTCATAGCAAAAAAAAAAAAAAAGAAAACAATTTACTATACATTTAAAGTCACAATGAATGTATTTTGAGAGTCTCTTGCTTACCTAATTTGATGCTCACTTTTTTGATGGTAGCCAGGGATGTGGTTGTTAAAAAATGCAATATATTTTTATTGATTTAAATTTCCAGGGTGTAGAAGTAATGGGATTTTCATATAAAAATACAAGAAATCAAAATGTTGTATGTAATTTTTTTAATATTCTGGAATGGGAGGCTACCTAAAAAGTTGAAAAAGCCATCTTTCAGTCATTTGTCAGGATAGTTCGTAGGGTTCACAGGAAAGGAATGATGGACGTAAGGTACAGAAATAAAAATTCTCTCTTTTTCTTTTTTTCCCACTCGCAGACTGGATTTACGTGTGCCCTTGCATGCTATCCTAATGTGCTGCTGCTGTGGGTGAGGTCATGTTGACTGTATTAGAATCCAGTGTACCATCAGCAGTAGTGGACTAGTTGTAACAGTTGCTCCCTAAGTCGAACTGTATGAATTATTAGTGAGTCTGCAGTCCCTGGGCTGTGTTTACATGGCTAGAGGAGAGAGCCAACATACAGGAAGGGCTCTGCGGGTCACTCAACCCACTTCCTGTTCTCATCCATATTACAGCGGGTGGAAAGTGCATCCCAAGACATGTTTGAGTTGTAATGAACAACTCTGCTGCTCTCGCCACTCCGCTGTCATCGAATGCTTTTCTCTGGAGGAGAACAAGTCCACAAGCTGGCATAGTCGACCTTTTAAGAGAAAACCATTATCAAGCACGTGCTGCAGATGAATGTGCAAAAATAGTTCCATCTGTCCCAATGTTTTAGCATGTCCTTCTCAAGTCCTCCCGCTGTCCTGCAATATTAATGTGAGATTAATGCGCACAATGGTCCCTCCGTGATTGTTAATCGACTCAAAGCTGTACGTAATATTGTAATGGAGTACGTGTGTGCCCCTGTGAGTGCAAGAGTGTGTTTTTGTAAGAGGAAGCGAGTGTAGGTAAGTGTGCGTGGGGCACAGGGAGGCTGTGACAAGGCAGCGGTGTGGTGTGATGTGGCTGCACCAACAAGGGGGGGGCTTAATTATTGAGCCAAGCTCCTGCAGCGCGCTCCAT
>OMLB01011238.1:1174-16893 GCA_900302555.1 Myripristis jacobus | reverse complement strand
GTCAGGTCTGGGTGATAGGCCAGACCATTGACAGTCTGCTATTTATCACGGCAGTGTGTGTGTGTGTGTGTGTGTGTGTGTGTGTGGGTTCTTCAACTAGGCCATGCAAGACCATGAACTGAAGTCTGCTTACGATCTGATGCATGTATGGATCCATCTGGTGCTCACTGTATTTGCATGTCAACTGTGGAAGAAAACCAAGGACGGCTCTTTTCCATACAAATAGAGTATGACACCTGTGCCTTTAGAAGGGTTGTATATGTATGTGTGTGTGTGTGTGTGTGTGTGTGTGTGTGTACGCGCGCGTGCACTTGTGTACGCTTGCATGTGCGTAGTCCAGCAGTCAGCCGTTTCATCTTCCCTCAGTTCCGAGATAAACCATCCACACACCCATTCTCAATCTGCTGTACAACAGAAGACAGATGAGCGTCCAGGCTCTCTGGAAAGTGACGGTGGGCAGGTGCCACTGCTCCTCTGCACGGCTCTAACCCTCCACCGCTCCCCGGCCAAATATTGATCCAGTAGTTAGAGCCCAACTGCCTTGATCAGATTATCATATGGTAATTGATGTACGTCAGCCACTTAAAATGCACGGAGCACTTGGAACGAGCCACAGAAGAATGAATTTGATATGTGTAGCTCCTGTTTTTTTGGTTAGGCCTACAGAAAACCTGGAAGAATCATGGGCTTGTATGGGTGTGGAAATATTGTGTATAATATTACATAATAGGAGAAGACATTTAAGAAACTCATCTGGGTCCTGAGAATGTTGAATGTTTTGTAAAAGTCCAATTTAAAATAAATATATGGAAGATTTTGATGAGCCGTCCTTTTTCTCCAGTAAAATAGCTTTAATTATAATGCCT
Organism: Myripristis jacobus; assembly: GCA_900302555.1. Taxonomy (NCBI): domain Eukaryota; kingdom Metazoa; phylum Chordata; class Actinopteri; order Holocentriformes; family Holocentridae; genus Myripristis; species Myripristis jacobus. The sequence continues at coordinate 16,027 of OMLB01011238.1, read as the reverse complement.
GCTCTGTTTCATCTGTGACACAGCTCTAATTGCACATGCAAAAATCCTTTCTCATATTTTATTTTATCACATAATCAACAGGGTATACAAAACATTTCATATCTACTGAAAGGCTTGTGGGCACTTCAGTAGCAGGTGGAATGAAGCAGGCTTATTTGAAACACTTAGATATTAATAAAGCCACCTCAGTTTGATTTGCAATTTTACCGTTTTCAGATCAAGAATCCCAAAGTTTTAAAATGTCCATTTAATGCTTATTGTACATAGCTCTCTCCTGTTGTTCCATGGCTGAGTTTATTCTGTACAAGAGCCTTTTTAACCCTGTGTAACTGAGACGTGATAGCTTTTTGCTGTTAAGTGGCCATAAGAGAGGATTGGGGTTAAAAGGATTGCAGTACAAATCATTCAAATTGGTTGTTGTTCTTCTATTATTAAGAGAAACGCACTCAACTCTTTTTTTCCCCAGTTAAAGTTTAAACACGGCTTTGATGATCTTCCTTTATTTGTTCTTGTGTAAATCTTGTGTAAAGCCCTAGGAGACATTCTGTTTTTTATCTGTTCATTTTGGTTTCAGGAGTACAACATTCATGGTTGGTGGGTTGGCGAGCTGCACGGTACTGTTGGTATTGTCCCCAAGGACTTCCTGGCCCCTGCCTACATCCTCTGAGCCCCAACAGGTACCAAGGCACTCTCTTATCATCAGCATTATGGACCATTACTGTGGCCTAATACACAGAAACAGTCCCCCTGGTACTCATCCAGATTGCCATTGAGGTATATTCAGTCGTTGACCTGCCATTTATGGCATCTGCTGGCTGGAAGAAGTACTGCATAAAGCAATCTAAACGGTGCAATGGGCAATGTTTGAGAATAAATATGTGCAACAAAAGCATGATTACAGCGTCAGTTGTCCTATTTAAGAAAATGATTCCCTAATACTTTTAGATAGGCAAGGCTTTAAATGAATGCTGAATTATTAATGCATCTGTTTCCCTGATAGTGTTGCTTTTTTCTTCCACAGAGCTGCTGGTGACACATGTGCCCATGAATTTAAGAAGCAACCCCATCAGATCATCTTTTGTAATCTGAAAATTATTATCTTTCATAAGATTGTATATAATATCTTGTAAATCTGCTGCAATACTACTTTTTCATGTGGAATCCATTTATAAAGGCCTACTTCATATTCATGAGCAAATGGATGGTGGACTGATACATTTGTAAGTTGATTGGTTAAAATGAGTGAAATTCTGAATAATATGTTAGCATATTGTAAATAATTTCCTCTGTTGAGGTAATGTAAAGGTCACGTCATTGCTAAAATACATCAAATAAATTGAACAGATGCTGTGTACAGCATGAGAAGTATGTCAGCTCACATTCTATTTAATCTAACAGAAAATTTCTAAAAGGAATCACAGTAACATACTGCTGTTGGTGAAGCTGATCAATTTAATTTTGAGTGTGGTTATTCAACTTATTGTTTCATCACCAATCACTAGGTGGCATTCATGCTCAAATGTCTTGTTTTAAAAAGCATGAGCTGGTGTGTTGGGAATAACAAGTACGACAGGATCTGTCATTTGCAAGCATTGGAATAGATAAACAGAGGCAATGCACAGATGTGGAAAACAATTTATTTGAAAAACATTTAGGTTCTAGCCTATGTATTTATGCGGACACAGTCGCTCAGGTTGATGTCATTGCCCTTGTAGATCCTTGTTAGAAAACACACAAGTCCATTAAAGTACCTTTTTTTTTTTTTTTTTAAACCTAACTTTCTCTCCAAAGCCACTCTTTTGATAAACTATGAATTGCAGAGAAGAAACTAAGCCCGGTGCCATATACAGTCAGCCTGCTATGTGCCGTGGTGCTGGGTGACAGTGGACTAACAGCTCCAGTGTAATGAAAACCTGCCTGTGAGGCCGCAAGTCTCTGCTGCGACGCAACATGGATGGCAGTGTCCAATAAATCAGTTTAGAAAAAGGAAACTGGCAATGGCTCATTTCTGCGTGGAAATGGCACAATAAAATTTGGGTCCCTTATAAAAGTGCATTAAAACTAACAAGAAGAATAGCATGTCAAAGCAATATCACGGTAAACGTAAAGCTCTGTACAGGGAAATGAACAAGGCTGTATGTGTCGGGGGCCAGTCGGAGATATGAGGGCTGCAGACACGGACCAAGGTTGACTCTACAAAAGCATATATTTATGTTAATCCAAGCTCGGGATAATTCACGCTCATCTTAACTGTCTGTGTGGAAACAGGCCATGTTGTGTCCTGAATTTTAATGCAACCCGAAACATGCCGTGCTCATCTAAAACAAATGAAAACCCACTCTGTTACAATGACAAAGCGCAGTAGTGTATACCAGGATGAGGCCCCGAAGGCTCGGTGCCTTTTCATAAGTAGTTTGATGAATCCTGAATCCCATTACCAAACCAGTGCGTACAGCGGAAAGTACAAACACACACATCATTATCAAGATCACAAGACTGCAGATGTGAAATCCGCTATAGCAGCAGTGTTTCCTTCATTTTAGCCTGTGTTCTAGCTGCAAAAAGTTACTTCGGCCAGCGTTTCATACTCGCCTTAGTGTCTTTGCATCCCGTTAGCAGAATAACTCAAACAGATGCGGACTGCACTACACTTTGTAGAAAGGCTGCTAATGGGGCATGGGTAATTGGCAAAAGGGAGGCGTGACAGCACATAATAATAATAATTTCTGAAAGGATACACTGTAACACAATGACACTTCAGATACTTTTGTATCCGACTCAGTGAAATATAGAGGCACCACCTCCGTTATTCAAACACTCAGAAATCTTCATTGCATAGCGTTAGCGGAGGTATCGAGGTGCCATCTTATTTTGATCACTTATTAGATATTATTACAAATTGCAAGGATTAGAACCGGTGTTCATCTGAATTTCAATTAATTTTAATTGATTAATTTGTTGTCCACTACTGCTGAATTACCATAGGGGAAACACTGTAAGCTTTAGCTCAATTTCCACAGACATGCAGGTTCCTAAGCACAGTCTCACATATTTGTCTATTATGTTCAAAGCAGGCTGTCCGACAGGCATATTCCAGTAATAACAAGTTCACATGATGTCAGCCTCTCTGACTGCTTCAATACATCGCTGATGTTTTTGTTTTTCCCCCCCTCCAATTTGTATTTAAGATAGGCATGATTTGTAACAGTTAGGCCTACAGTTTAATGGAGCATGCACTGAATTATGTATTAAAATTTGTATGCTGCAGAGGTAGTGACTTATCAGTAATACTTTACTTATCTAATGAGAAACAGGTGCGTGGGGAGCCAACAACCTGCCAAACGTGACATCTTATTCACATTTATCCAGAGGGCAGGCAGAGCTGTTGCTGTGGTGTTGCTGGAATAGTGAGTCCAGTCTTGAAACTGACATTATTCTGACCGAAGAGCAGCCTGTTTCTGCGGACCACCGGACGGCCCTACACACCTGTCTGTTTTATTAATCACTGATGTACATAACACTCATCGGTCCAGTTTTTCTAAGGCTTCCATGTTATGAAAGGCTGTGGGACACACTGCTGGATGCCTCTCACGCACATTTACAAAAACAAAGCAGATATCCCTTGTGCACAGTTATAGTGATGGCTGGTTTGCTTTTTACAACGTATGGTGTAATAATCAATGGTCCACCAGTCCTCATATACGGACACTGCCAACAATGAGGACAGAAAGGACACCTTAGTGGTACCCGTGACTTAATTTCAGCTTTATATTTCTGAGTTAAACGTATTAAAATAAATAAAATTATCAGGACTGTCTAGACAAAATAAAATAAAATACAATAAAAATATAAAATAAAAAAACAACATAATTTCTCATTTCTCATCCATCATTTCTGAGTAACAGTTTGATTTAAAAAAATATCAATCTGTTCACACAGCAATGAAAAGGCCGGCGCCTCTATGATAACAAAACTCGGTTGTTGTAGGTTTTTTTTTTTTTTTTTGCCCTTGTAAATCAGCCTGCATGCTGCATCTTTTTGTGAACATGAGCACCCTCTGCTGTCCAAAGCCCTCTTGTCAATTTCAGACCAGCGGAACCAGGAGAAGCAAGAGGGGAAACAGTACCAACATTGTGAGTAAGTGAATATGAAGAGTTTCATTTTAAAATTAGTTACACACCTTTTGAAAAAAAGATGGGTCTCCCCCAGGATGATGGCTAGCACAGCATTAAAAAGTTAAGGTACTTTGTGGCTGAATCTCTTAGAGACTAGATCCTGAAGATGTTGAATAATGAGCCTCAATCTGTGATTTTTTTTTTTTTTTTTTTTTTTGAATGGGACAGAATGCCTAATATGTACTGAGAGCATGTGTGCGTGACCGAATGTGTCTTTGGCAAAGGACATCGCCGCTATCCATTGTTCAGGCTCAGTGAGTGTGCAGCAGCTCTAGCTGTGTCTGTGCTGTTTCATGGCTGAGAGTGTAGGTGCCATTCAGCTGTTAAACTAATGGACTTCCCCTTCATGGCTGTCCTCTGAGACGTCTAAAGAGAGTGAACACAGGGTAACCTGATCTGTACATTTCCTATCAGATGATTCAGCCGTACAGTTGCTCTCTAGGATGTTAAAGTCACTGTTCTCAGTCAAATCTGCACTCCCTGCTGACCCAGCTGACTCCAGACTTTTAGTCAAGGTACTGATGTCAGTCATGTATGGAAGGTCCTCGTCCTTCGTGTCCATGGCTCTGTTGGTCTCCTCATTGTGCACGTCACACATGCTCTCTGTCTCTACAGGGCATCCGTTCATCTGTAGCTCTGAAACACCTCTGCTGCAGGACTCTGAGTGAGTGGCCTCTTCAGAAGTCTTCATGTAACCATTTGCATTATAGACAGTCTCCTCTTTCTCATCACAGAGCATTTCTTCATCACTGACCTTGGCAATACTCCCATTTGAGGATGGCAGTGATTGACTATCCTCATCACTGTCCTCTTTGTTATTAGCCCCAACCAAATGTACGTCTTGTTTAACTTGATCTTGGTCCGCTGGAGGAACATTTTGTTGAAGTGTGTCATCGCCATCACATTCTACCTCTGGTGAACTGTACACATTGTGTGTCTCACTAACTGCTGACCACAGTGCCTCCTCATTTGTGCTCTCAGGGTCATCACTTTGTTTACTGTCTGGGTCCATTTGTCCATCTGAGCTCCGAGTGTCATCTGGACAGTCAGCTTCAGAAATGTGGTCCTCCTCTGAGCCACGAACATTTTCTACAGCTTCAGCCTCAGAGGTGACATGGTGTTGCAGAGCTGGCTTTTCAGAGCAGCTCTCTTCTAAAACTGGCTCCTCGGAATGCGCGTGGTGTTCTAGAACCGGCTCCCCAGAGCCAATCTCCTCGGAGGAGACTCGTTCTAGAATCCTGTCAGAACAGATGCGCTGCTCCGGAACCTCTGGCTCACAGCGCAGCGTTTCCAGATTAGTCTCCCCAAGATCAGCTTTCTCCTGGGTGTCCCCACGAGGAACACTTTGATCTCTAGGATCTGTCTCTTTTGCTATATCTAATGTCATATGGCTGTCTGCTGTCTCCACACTGTCCTCCTCAATCACCCCCTCCAGTTCCAAACCACAGCTGTCCTCAGAGCCAACCCCCATGGGGGAGTGTACCTCTACTGGTGTCTGTATTTGACAACCCCTCTGCGAAGTCTGCTCTGCAAGGCCAGGCCCCTCCGGTGCTGGGTCATCCTGGCTTTCCCCCAGGAAAAAGGAAACCTCTGTTGGGCTGTACTGCTCAATGACAGCCTCTAGGTGGCTGTTCTTCTGGAGGACCCTCAAGGAGGACTTGCCAGAGTGGCTGAGCTGTAACTCTGTGTCTCCGCCGTGGAGTTCAGCTATACTCTCAAGAGGGTCAGCGTCACTTGAAGAGTTCAGTCCAGTGCTGGAGGTCTCTTTATTTTGTAGGGAAGGTAGATGTGGAGCTGGGCTGTGGATTGTGGAAGAGAGGAAAGTACACTTACATTAACACATGTGCATACTGACTGGTGAGGAATTATCAGACTGAATTTTATAATTTGCTAATAACAGAGAATCTGTTCAATTTTTTCATATACACTGGATATAATACTTCATGGCAAATGTCTGTATTCATGTTTTCAGTTTTTAAACTTTCTGAATTGACTGAAATAAACCTGAACTGATGACAAAACCTGATTATTAACAGAGACACTGTCATACTTATCTCTCACATAGTGGGTGATTTGTTTATATATAACAGAAAGGATGGTAAGCAGGGAAAATGGTTGTTTCCATATTTATAGTTGTTATAGTTTATGCCACCCGCCCTCATACCTCTCCATAGACTCATAGGGAACTGCAGTCAAACTGGGCTCCTTGATTAGGTCATCCTCCTGAGCCTGAGCCAAGCCTCGATTGGACGAGGCGTAGGTGAGGATGGCGTCCGTCACAGTGTAAGGGGTGTGGCCCTGCACGCAGTCCTGGATGTGGCCAACTGGCAGCTGAGTCTGGAGGAAGAGGTGGAGCTGGCTGTCGGACAGGCATACTGTCATGTGCAGCACCCTGCAGACAAACACAAACACGTCCACACATGCATGTGCACATACACACAAGGGCACAGCTATAAATATGTAAAAGGCACATCAATAAATGCTTTTATGTCTCATGTAACACGTAGCTTTCTTAATGCAACAGTTTTTTTTTTTTTTTTACAGCACCTTAAATATTGGTATTAGTTATTGTTTTTAAGGAAGAACTGACTTGTCCAGAAAGACCTGAAGGCCTTTCCTCCTTTTCTCCAGGAAGTCCACATTGCTGAAGGAGAAGAGGGACTTGCCAGGAAGGTCTGGGACTGGCCTGGAAGACGCAATGAAAAAAACAAACAAACAATAAGTTTCAGAAGAACCAGTCGTCTGAGAATAAACCACCGCACAGAGGATGAAGAATATGAAAAGCTTCAGGAGTCAGGAGTCAAACACGACCGACCAGCTGAGGTATCGACAAAACAAAAACACTCAGCAAAGTTTGGCAGATTCATTCTGCAAAAGAGTGCCGTACAACAAGAAGGGCAACAGATGGCAAGAAATAACAAATGTTGTCACCAGTTACATTGCAGTGGATATGGTGCCAATTCAAGCGGGCTAGAGAGATGGTTTCAAACAACTTTGACTACTTTGGACACCCTGGCTGGCCAGAAATATTTCAGTCATACAGCTCTGCCTAAACTGTATGATTCATGTCGCCAAACCCTGGAGCATAAACGGTTTCATATTTTGTCACAACGGATTTAATAATATCATTAACAGTGTCTAATATACTATTAAAAATAGTGAGACAGTACATTACAAGACTTTTACAAATACATTTTTGAGTATTATTTAACACATTTTTGAGGGATGCAAAATATCGTCAATTATCATTATCGGCAAAATCCCCTAAAATATCGAGATATTATTTTGTGTCAATAAATACAACTCAAATACAGAAAGGGGAAGTGGAAATTTTTCTGTCAGTTCTGATACCAACCATGGGATCTTGGAAATCTGTGTATAAAGTGCACAATTTTCCAAACATTCCCATCAAACAAGCCGGTTTCAAAGCAGTAGATTAACTGAGTGATGATTTCTTTCACTGCACATCGTTGCTGAGCGACACTGTAAGGCGTAGCTCTAAGATGGGTTGTGATGTAAAATTGCCTCTGGCCTAGAGCCGACCACTGGTCTAAGATTAAAAGCCACTAGACCGTTCACTCCTCTCATTTATGTGTTTGTTTGTCATATCCCCTTCACATTTTCTGTTGCCGCGGTGAAGAAAGTATAATAAACAGGATTAACTGCCAATACCCCGGGACAATAACAACTTACACCAAGCCAGCGTTCTTCTGAAGCTTCTTCTTGAGCCAGACAAACTCACTGTAGCGCCGGCGGACACACGACGTCTTGGCTGTGAAGGCCTTACTGTTGGTCTGTGAGTAAATAAAGAAGAACCTACTGTCAATAATATTAGACTACATTAAGGCAATGTTCCATGATGTTGCAAGATGATGTGATTATTTTAAAGTCAGGATGACTTCACTATTTCCACGAGTGTCATTCTTTTGTGACTAATGTAGTGACCGGAATGACTCACATGGTCCAGCTGTTGAACTTCTGCAGAGTTTGTACAACACAGCGTTGTGGCAGAACCAAACAATTATCACAGGGCAAAGTTGTTCCAATAATCTATGATACAGTCTAAACATGATGCATGACGAGCCATAATCAATTATTAACTTTGTTGGAGGATCATCTTAAATCAGATGAACACATTCCACTGCATGATAAAAGTCTTGAGAAGCTTCTATTGTATAATATATCTCCCCCGATTCACCAAGCAACACAGCAAAAATAGCTAAAGATTATGAAAGATTCGTTTCATATTGTGAATGAGTCAGATTCTGTGTTGTGCATAAAATATCTCTTTTGAGGATCTCTGACTGTTAAAATCTCTCATAACATCTGAGAACAGAAAGGCGTTTTAAGTGAGGCTGAAGAATGTAAGCTATTGACAAAATGGTAAAATGCTGGGCAAGTCTATACTCTCAGTGCACTGACAGGCAACAAAAGCACTTAGACAAGTTTTGCCAGAAGGGGTTTCTGGATAAACTTTGCCCCTCAACTGTCAAAGTGTGTTGAGATGAGATAACAAGAATCTACAAAAGCCACTTATCTGGACTTCCTGGGATTCTAAAAGTCTGACCAAACAGTGTGCACATTGTGTTTTATGAGGTGATTCTCTATTTTATCTGAGCTGTGAAGACACCGTATCCTGTCTGAAAAGCCCAAATCTCTATTCTTTTATTTTGTATTTATTTACCCACGTTGACTGGAATGTGCACAACACCTTGCCTCACACCCATTTCCTCGCACACAATATTAACATAATGATGCTCTACAAGATGAGGTGAAGTCACGTGCGGTCACATGATGCTAGCGAATTTCATGACTCAGACTCACATAAGTGCAAACACACCCATCTGGGCATGGAGCCTCACTGCTGTGACAGCAATCTAAACGGCTGGCCACTGGCACAGAAACACTTCATCTCCTGTCCATACAAAATGTAAAGAATCCATCTATTGTAAGATTTGGTTCGGTTAAAACTGAAATAGGCGAGGCAGTTGTCTGAATGTCCTCCCTATCTTATGTTTCTAGTACCTTCCAAAGGAGCTGTAACATAGGACTGTATAGAAAAGAGTTTGTAGATTAGTGTCCAAAAAAATAAGATTTTGCCAGCTAAAAGTAAGACAGTGTAACTAACAGGCTACAAATAAATAAAAACATGCTGAAAATGTTGGTCACAGAAAAAGCTGATGAAAGCTCAGAGCTGAAATGCGCCCCTCTATGCCCACACAATAAACTGATGATACGCTGCACTATTTGTGAGCGCTGGTATTTCATTCTGTTGTCACAGGGGGAAAAAAAAGGTTTCAAACCGTTACACTAGTTAATTATAAATTCTAGTGTGTTAGGAAACTCTTTCCATGTGCCTTCAAATGAGCACAGGCCTACATGATGAAATTAATCATTAGTAAAAAACCTAATATGCTTTTTAAAAGACACTCTGAAAATGAAATAAAAAAACAAACAAACAAACATTACTCCTCTGCAATTCGAACTAAAACTGACTACTTATCCCATAATGAAGATGAATTGTTATTACTCACATGAAGGAATATTTTATAGTCCACATATGAATTCCAGGAGCCTTCATTTTGAACGCGGGGGTCTTGGACCCGCACGGCAATAAACTCCTAGAGGGGAGAAACAAAGACATCGCTTCACATGTAAAAAAACCACCACAGTCAACATGTTTGTGTCAGGCTGGGTCATGGTAAGATTAACAGGCTGAGAACTAGATTACTGTAGAAGAAAACACATGCCTCCCTTGCCTTCATGCCATGTTCCTTCTACGCCTTTTTTTTCTTTTAACAAATCAGTGGAAGCTTTGTTCCCTGGCATTTGTTTAGCGGAAGTTTATTTTCTTCATGAGTCATCGAATGTATTTTTGTAGAAGAATATCACAATTAAAATGGATTGGAGGCTACTTACATCTTCTTCGTGATTCCTGATCATCCTACCGAACACTGCGCTGCGCTGGAAACATCTGGAAAATCAAATAAAAACAGGGAAATGCAACCAGACGGCTCAAAAGTTCAAAACGAGCACCTCTTCTTCACTGTTGTGTCAAGCTGATGACTCAACCTTCAAGAGAAAGGTTGCTCAACTAAAATCGACTGAGTCACTCGTGCGTCTTTTTTTTTTTCTTCTTCCTACCCTCACAGGAGCAAAGCATTAAGCATCTTAAGAGCTCTGTGGAAAGAGTGAGAAGCACAGATTTCCCTTGGAGTTATTCTCTTGTGTATTTCTATCCCTGTGAAAGCCACAGCTGTGTCAGAGCACAGCACTGTAAAATCTCAAGATTAGCCAGGTATGTACACCAAGACTGTGGCTGCTGGCACTGTCAAGATATCTTACTAGTGCTGACACGGTTATTTGATTAATTGATTAGTCTATCTACAAAAAATGATCACTTTAACCTTTTAGTATATCAGTTATTTCCTTTTTTCCTAACCACAGTTTCACAAATGCTTAGATATTCTTGGTTTCCTATTATTATAAAATGAAATCTCTGTGGTTTTTTTGGGATACTGGTCAGACTTTCAGTACCTTGTTTAGGCTCAAGTAACTTGTGATGCACATTCATTCATTGAAATTAACTGTATTCATGGATAATATGTGAAGTTTTTACCATACTATTTGGGGCATGGATATATCTTTTTTTCATTTTACTGAACATTATTTCTTATTAGTAATTGTTGGGTATTATTGTTACGATGATTTACTGTAGATTCACATTTCTTTGGCATGTAAGGGCCCCACCCCTACTGTTGTTTTAGTGTCCTCTACTGGTTAATAAAAGGCCTAATGTGTTGGGTGTAATGCCACCCACAGCCGGTATAAAATTCTGATTATGTGTTTGTCAGAAGCTGATGAGTCGATACACTCTGGGCTGCTGGGTTGCATATAGGCTTGAAGAATAAAATAACAGTATTATTTCACCTGATGACGCAGTGCCTTTGTTTTGCTTTCTACGGTTGTCTGCACCTTTTAGGGACAAATATCAAGCGAGACTTCCTGGATCTTGTGTTTTTGTACTTTCACCTGCCCCAGTAAAGAGCACCTGTCATCTGAGCCACCCGAGCCATGCAGCGCTTCCCTCTTCCACTGTAAACTATCAAGGCCTTGTTTGAGTAGCACCTTATAAAGTTACAACACATCCCACTGACTGGTAAATAACTTAAATCCTACAGCTGATGCACTGTTTTTTTACTTCTGCAGAGACATGAGGAACTTTATATGGGTTGGGCTTTTCCATTCCAACAATGTCAGAGATTCAGTGACTCTGAGAAAACACTACTTTGCATCTACTTAACACAAGGGATGCACAATGTTGGATTTTCTGCCAATATCAAATATCTGAATCCTGACCACAGCCATAAGCAGGGCAAATTTGACCTATTTCACATATCACCATGTCAAATTGGCAGCAATTTTCATTTCAGGCCAATACCAAATTTAATTTTAAAGCTGATATTGGCCGATGCTATCATGTATCCTTGCTTAACACACTGGCAAATGTATCTTATAGAGCTGGTGGACAACCTCTGCAGCCAAAAAGATGAAAGTTATACCGACATAAATTCCTGGATGCAAACTCATGGTGGGGGGAAAGGGGGACGGGGGCAGCTGTAGCCACAAAAATCGCTCAGAAATCATATGTATTCCAGTTTAGAAGAAGAAAAAAAAAACATAATTTCATATTAAAGCAACAACTTTTCCTCCCTACATTGTGACTGTTGAGTTGCCAGACTGGATATGCCAGGCAGCTGGTAGGATAAACAAAAAGCACCGTCGTAGGCGGCAGGTAGTGGTGACTAAGGTTAATTTCTCAGCCTGCTGACACTGTCTGGGGAAAAAATAACAGCTTGACCTAATCCTAAGTAAGACAACAATCAAGACCACACGCTGAGTGCTATTAAACCCGCCTAACCAATCGGTTCATATCGCAATCAACTCTTTCCTAAGTGAGCTGTCAACTGAGGCTTTACGTGCCGATGACTACATGGTCTGACTTCTGTTATTAAACTACACGATATTTACAGGCGACAGCCACTTACTTTCACAGGGTATCCGGTTGCTGTGCCGGTATCGAACCCGCCGTGGCTCTTGTTGTCACTGTTGTGGCCGAAAACAAAATTTTAAAACCCACAGGCGTGTTTTCCCTGCGAGCTGCTGTTTCCATTTTGCAAGTCAGAGCCAACGTCACTACGTCATCACAGGGGACGCATCCGCTTCCGGACTGCGTGCGCGCGCGTTTGAGCCAACTTATATGATAATTAGTATTTTTATTTTTTAAAACTCCTGTGTTGAAGTGTCAGACGGGCAGAATACAGCACCTGGTGGTGAAAGAGCAGCGACTGTAAGTGAACCGTGCCGTTCGGAGCGGCGATGCTTCAGAGAGGACAAAATGTTCCTGCGCGGGGACTGAGCAGGACACGCCTGTTCACTGAGTCCGTGCGGCGCCCGGGGACTGTGCGGGACACACGCAGGCTGTCCACCGCTGCTGGGAACATGTGCCTCAAGGCAAGGCAAGTATTACAAAACGAGCAGGCCCAGGCTCACAGAGAGAGCCCCACATGCACTGCCCCCGCTGCCCAGACGCGTCTGGACACGTTTAAAACATGGAAAACACACTGGAACGGGACTGAAGTGAAAGTGACCAGGAGGAGGACACCTGTTAAAATGTTACAAGTGTCATTGGGCTGTTCACTGTATTCCCCCTTTAAGTTGTATATACATATTCATAAAAGCTGCATTTATAGGCCCTATTTAAAAAAACAAAAACAAAAACATCCACAAACCTTGACTCCTTTAATTTGGACACTAGCCTATCACCACACCACTGCAAGAAACCAGGGGCACCCCACTATTAAATGTAGTTGCTCTCACTTTTATTTTAGTGTGCACAATTATAATTTTAACATAAATATAGCTAATACAAGGCAGTGTGTGTGGGCTATAAATTCTCAATTGTCATGTCAATATAATTTATGGCTCACCACCAAAGTAGGGGTGTAACGGTTCAACAAACCCACGGTTCAGTTTCCAGTGTTTTTTGTATTTTGTCTTATTTGCAAAAATAACATTAGTCTACTTACACTATCTAAAACACATATAAACATATTTTTATGGGATTCATCAGTTCATCAGCTTGGGTTGTGGTTGCATGGCTCTCACAGTGGATGTGTTTGTAACGCTGCATATTTCATCTCCCAGTACAACATGATATGAATACTCACAGTCCGGTGACACTCAGCTGCCCTGGAGGTCCAGCCGTCACTGCTGAGAGCTGTGAAGGTTGGTTGTGTTACATTTTGGTTTTACATCCCTACACCAAAGTCATATTTCACATTTAGGAGTTAACATCCCCAACAGTAAATTAATGCCTTGCTCTCTCCCTCATATCTGTATGGCTGATATGAAACCAGATGTTTCAGTTGAAATATTGTGTTATGATTTTAATTGATTGGGTAAATGGACACTGCTGTGAAGGGTTTGAGTCCAAAGGTTAGAAATTGAAAGGTTAGAAATAGCAAACCCTTGTATTTAAAGGCAGACTATGCAGTTTCAAAGGGGAGGGCACTCGGCTCTCTGAAGATTATAACTTGGAAACACCTCAAGGGTATCGGGAAAACTCTCTTACCTCATCATAACCCAAAATATAAGAACATTTCGCTGCATAGTTCATGTCTTTGTGTACATTATCTGTGGATTTGACATTGAAACATTAGATTCAAGACAGGCATTTAAAAGTGTTCCTTTAATTCTGTGGGTTATTAGTCTTGGTGTGAACCCGAGGCATTTTATCCTTCCTCTGCCTCATCCTTAACATTAGTAAACATGCATAGTGTACACTTGTCATCTTGGGACACCAATGAATCTGTATTCATCAGATTCATAAGTATTTACACTCAGTGTCCACTTTATCAGCTCCACCTGTACAGTCTAATGCAGTTCAGTGCAGCAGCTCTGCCATTAATTCTACATTTAAGAAAGTTTATCATGTTCAGTTTTTCTTGACATTGTAGAGAATGTGTAAATCTAAATATATGTTTATTATTGAGGTTGTAGTTTGCAGAGGTCTTGTACTGGCCTACATTATACTGAGAGATGCTTCTAGTTTTTTGTCCTCCCTATTTATATACACGAGGTGGACAGAACAGAAGAAATGCCTCTCAGTAAAATGCAGTCCAGTACAACAGCAGCACTAACTATGAGCTCAATGCCAAACATAGAAGTGAATGAACACCTCTATTACTGTGACAAAAAGAAAACCTGAGCATTGTAGGCATCCGAAAAGTAGACTTTATGGCACAACAGTTAGATTGGATTGTATTAGACTGTACAGGTGGACCTAATAAAGTGGCTACTGAGTGTCTATCTATCTATCTATCTATCTATCTATCTATCTATCTATCTATCTATCTATCTATCTATCTATATAATTCTCTTATTTCAATTAAATTCTTTAATTAATTTCCATTTGTAATCCATCCTCTCTTTCTCTCTCTCTCTCTCTCTCTCTCTCTCTCTGTGTGTGTGTGTGTGTGTGTCTTCCTCTATCAAGCTCTGCAGACGGAAGAGTTGTATAGAGTGCAGAGTCTCTTAAAAAAAAAAGTGACAAATTCTCAACATCTGGCCGTTTCCCTCTGATAAAACACCGCCTTGTGTTTTAGGTGTTTTTTTT
>OMLB01011213.1:12900-33089 GCA_900302555.1 Myripristis jacobus | reverse complement strand
GCATTATCTGCCTGGCCTAGATCTCTCTCTCTCTTTCTCTGTCTCTCTCTCCCACTCTCTCTCACACACACACACACACACACACACACACACACACACACACATCTTCCTGTCCTGTCTCTTCAGGTTAACTAACCTTCATCAGAAAACACAGTGAGAGGTTTGAACGTTGCCTATGAGCTGATGAGCTGTTTTACCTGTTTCAACCTCTTGCTAAGGCTTTGGTGTGATGAGATCAATGTATTGATGTAGGTAAAAACTTGACAAAATCGTAAATACATAACAGTAAGACAAATATGTGCACATGTGTGGGTCCGGCACAATATTCCTAATGTCTGTGTGCGCCGGACCCCTCTCATTAGCCATGTCTGATTACTGATTAGCTGCCAGAAAGCAATAAATGGCACTGATTAACATACAGAGCAGCTGAGCAGGGCAAGAACACGCATCCACTAAAAAGTCATTGCTATTTAACCAGAAAAAAAAAATCCATTCCTTTAGGTTACACATCAACAGTAAGGCAGTTTCATCGTGCTAAACCAAAGAAAATCAGCACAGCTCTTCGTTGTGGATGGGCTCACCGGCTGAAATGTAAAATCAACGTACAAAAATCAGTGTTGAGAGTCAGGGGTTGTGACTGGAGGGGGTGCAGAGGCCACCTGAAGACCACAAGCCTCAATGTGAAACCAGCAGCTCCAGGATTCCCAGTGAACACCCTCAGTCTGTGTGCAAACCAGCACATAGCGTGCGGCGCAGAGTGGCACCATGGTGTGGAAAAGGCAGTAAACTTTATATTGAGTGATTAAGACTGACCAAACAGCATAAATAATTACAGTTGTTTAGGCTTACATACACTGCATACTAGCGTTTCCCTCTCAGTCTGACAGTGGAAAGGCTTCAGAAACTGCATTTAGATTCCACTGGCAGTTTTTCAGTAGCAGGGAAACACCGCATAACCATGATTTACCACACATATATGTAAATATACTATAAATTAGAAAGTGTAGCTCTTTAGTTCTCCTGAAACTTAAGTGATGTTGTGCTAGTGCTTCCTCTTCGACACGGGCGAGGATGGCGGAGGTGTGGACGACGTGATGGGTGTGAGGGTGACGCTGTAGAGGTTGGTGATGAAGGCCTCCCAGCCGCGGCGAAACGCTCTGTCCAGGGCCTGGTGGGAGCAAGAGGGCAAAGGTCAGAAATCAACGAATGATGAGAAATGTGCCCATGTGTCTGAGGTGAAAACGATCAATACACACAGTTCTCTAAATGCCATATTTTCTCTAGAAGTGGAGGGACTTGTCCTGACGTTGTGTTGAATCACTTTTGAATGAACTATTTAGATTTTCATGCGTAACGTCTCTTTGCTATTGTGACTCTGAGCTCGCCTCTCTTTTGTGAAAAGGCGTCTCAGCAAGGTTTCATCTCTGAGTTCTTCCTGGACAAAAACAGTCCCTGGATAATCAGGGTTATTCTGATCTGGGTTCATTCACTTCAGTCAGACCTATTGACTGAAACAGCTTGACGACTGACGCTTTCAGCAGCAGCCATGTTAGCTCGGCGGGCCTGCTCCGTGGCAGTTGCCATGGCAATGTCTGATTCTACGCCGGTCAAGCTTTACAGTGTCCATGTGAACAGTATTACTTTGATGTGCGTGGCTAGTTCGCATCAAGCAAATCAGCTCCGTTTCTTTTGGTGTGGCGTGATCTCCTTCTAATCTCCCAGGAGGTCAGACCAGGAAGGAATGCCGGCCGCAGGGTGGAGCTGATTGGTTAATGACAGTGGAATGTTTATGATGTGGGTTTAGTGGGCGGGTCAACGCTCCCGCACTCCGTTCCACTGATCGGGGACATGATAGACGGGGCACAGGAATGTCCCTTCTGTGTGGTTGTGTGTGTGGTTGTGTGAGCGTGTGTTCCACTGGAGGCGGAAAATCTTCAGAAACATGCGAGTCATGTGGCGGTGAAGCACATGAGGTGAAAAAGTGTGATAGCATGGAAAGCATTTGCACCTCATGTTGTAGTTATTTATGAAAACTGTCACTAAAGGCTTCATTTTTACACGGCATTACACATAAGCAGGCACATCCAATCAGCTGATGTCGGTGACACGCACACATGACCACTGTACTTTGACCCTCATGGTTAGCTATTATTAGGGCACTATAAATTTTTCCATAGTGACTAATAACTGTACAGTGTGCAGAGGTGACTGCAGCCACAAAGACTACCAGACTGAGAACTTTACCCTTCTGTTCTGCAAACTCTGAGAGCTCAGTTATGTAAGCTCCAGGGTTTAAAGTTTAACCAGGTATAGGGTAAACCCTGGCTGAGTGTGTGCATGTGTGTGTGTGTGTGTGTGTGTAAATATGTGAGGAACAGGAGCAGAAGTCAGTTAAAGGTCTTTACACCAGTTTCTCTTTGTCCTCACCTTGCGGTAATTCTTCAATGTGTTCCTCTTCACCATCTTCATCCCCTCCTCCTGCTCTCTTCTCATCCTCCTCTCCTCCTCCCCTTCCCTGTCTTCCTCCCCCTGGCCGTTCTCCTCCTCATCTCTCCCCCTCTTCTTGTCTCTGATCAGCACCTGGTCGTCGGCGTGCTCGCGGACCTCAAAGTGAACAAGTGCAGGCTCTGTCCCTCTTCCCCCCTCCCCTCCATCTTCTTCCTCAGTCGCCTGCTTCGCTGTCTCAAGCTCTTCCTCCACCTCCAGCACAGGGGTGTCGATCTGAGTCTGTGAACCCAGGCTCGGCCTCTCTTCTCTGGGTGCGTCCTCCTCGGTTTTGGCCTCCTTCTGCTTCCTCCTGGAGCTCCTTCTCCACCTGCTGCTGCGACGGCTGGGTTTCCTCCGGAGGAGAGTCTCTCCATCGTCCTCCATCATCCCTTCATTAAAGTCAAATACCCCAGCTTCCTGCCTTTCTCCTTCCCTGGAAATGTGCACCTCGCTCGGGGGGGTCCCATTCACGACTCCCTCCTCTCTGCCTCCATCCTCCATCCCGCTCCACCTCTCCACCACCTCTGTTCCCGTCTCCACATCTTTCTCCCCGGCGGTCTCGGGCTCATCAAGCCGACCGTAGAAGCCGGTGGATTTGTCCAGGAACTTTGGCGCCCGGATGGAGCTCCGGACAGAGCTCTTTCTTGCGTTCTTGCCAATGGTCATCTTCTCTCTTCTTCCTCACTTTGCTCTCTCCTCAGCTCTTTGCTCTCTTGTCCTCACTCACTTTTTCTCCTCGTGCTTCACCGCTACTTTTTTTTTTTTTTTTCAACTTCTGGAACGGAAGGGGAAAGAGAGATTAGTTTAATGCCATTATACAATCCTGCCCCCATTCTCCCTCTTTCTCACACACACACACAGGCACACACTCACATACATTCCTAATCATTTCATAGCAGCTAGAGGACCTCATATAACTAAAAGGTTGGGAGAAGGGATGCTCGATATAAAACGAGATAAGAAAGGAAAAGAACACAGTGAAATGAGACAATAGATGGTAGATATTGTCCTAATGTGTGTGTGTGTGTGTGTGTGTGTGTTTGTGCGTTATCTCTGTTTATCTGCTGCTGCTGTGGATGGTACAGTATGTACAGACCTGCAGCACAGTGTGAGGGCTAAAGTGACTGTGCAAAGTTCACTCCCTGTCTGTGTATACATACTCATGTACACGAGGTCAGCCGCTTTTTATGTTGGTGACCAGAGCATCAGATATTTATGAAGCACAACAACCCACGGTCAGATTTTGGTTGCAAAGCAAAGACACTGACCAGTTGTTTTTTTTGTTTTTTTTTTTTAATGGCACCAACAGTTCTGCTTTTTGTTTGACTGTCTGTGTGTGTGTGTGTGTGGCAGTGTTATCAGAGATAAGTGGATGTCAAAGCGAAAGGCACACACACACACATACACGCTGAGTTAGACTTTGACACTGATCTCGCCTGTTGGAAGCCAAAATCAATGACTTAATGTTGACTATCTGTGTTAATGGTTTTATGGTCGTGCACAACGTTAAAGAGGAATTGAGTTCACATATGTGTGCTTCCCTTCAGCGTGAGGACAGACCCACTGCAAGCAGAACCACAAGTTGGTTCTAGATTTTAAACCGAGGTTATTAGACTTTTTCAGCCTCAAACCTAAAATTTGCTCGAGGATCCGTGTTCATTTCACTGTAATCTTGTCATTTGGGAGCCCACCAGAAACAAGGCTGCAACCTGTAGTTAAAGAGACACTGGAAATATGACTTTGAGCTCTCCTGCCATTATCTCCATTTCACTTCTACACTGCAAAATATCACATCTGCACATACACTGCAACCAGTCATTTAGCCACATATTTGGTGTTGAAATCTGCCAGTCAGATAATATAATCTCAAATGTTTCCAACACAGTTTCACTTGTCTCAGGATTTTTTTTTTCAGGGAACAAGTATGAATATGATGAATTAAGGCAGAACAAGGCAGATCAGTCCACTAAAGAACATTAAATATGAGATTCAATGACTTGTTGCAAATGTGATTTCTCGCAGTGTATAACCCATAAACAAGTCAAATTCACAGTATTACAGTTAACCCATATGCTTAAAAACATCCCCATTGTGCTAAACCTATTTCTCTATATGTCTGTCTATCTGTGTATATATATGTGTGTGTGTGTGTGTGTATGTCAAGAGAGAGGGAATGTGCTAAGTGGGGGCGGCTCGCACATGTATGCAAGCATAAATTCATTAAAAAATCAGAGCACCTGTTTGTGGTGCTGGTAGGTTTGATTACAAATTTACAATGTTGCTGTCTGGTGGAAAAATAAAAGAAAAAAGAAAAGAGAAAGAAGCACAGCGTGAGAGGAGGAGGAGAGAGAAGCAGAGAGAATTGTAGAAAATACACAGAACAGGCAGGTGGGAAACTGAAATACTGAGTCGGACACCAAATGACATTGAATAATAAAGAGGCACACAAATGTCATTTTTTGTTGATCCATTCTTACATAAAACCTATGAAGCCAACTTTAATTCATACATACGTGATATACATGATATATAAAGTGCCTCAAAAGGTATAGTTACTTACACATAGAGCAAATAGATCTATGAAGAAGGAAAAAGAGAGAGGCAACTCTTACCTGATCCTGCTGTTGTCTGCTTTCCTGAGTGTGACTGTGAGCACTGGTGAACAGTATCTGCTCTGTGTGTGTGTGTTAATGAATCTCTTTGGTGTGTGAGAGGTTGGAGCTCAGGATACACCCCTAACACACACCATCACACACCAACCCTGCCTGAACTTGCATGTCTGTCGTCACCAGAGCAAACACACGCAGATAAGAGTGCGCACACACACACACACACGCAAGCATATGCAAGGAAGCACTCTCACTCTTAAGAGCTCTCGCTCTCTCTCTTACACACACACACACACACACACACACACACACACACTGTGAGTCTATGTAGCCACACAAAATGCTTTGACCTCCTTAAACATACACTGACTTTGAGATAAAGTTCTGATTGACGAGCTGTTACACAAAACATGCAAGAGATCGGCAGAGATACACGTGTCACACAAACACACTGAATGCTATCAAGGACAAAACATTTTAACACACCATCAGAGGCAAACATCCTATTGTTAACTAGAGCCTGTCGTTCAGTAACCATTAACAGGCATGTCAGCTGTCATAGATACGGCTGCATGGTACAGCAACTTCACTCAGCTGGCAGTTCAGCTCGAAAGGCTGATCAACTGCCATGTTATCAATGTACAGATCGTATGTGCCTGTCAATCAAACTGATAGTCAGCGTTATGATGCTTCATGCCAAAGACAATATATGAACAATTCTGAGGGTCTGAATCGAACTATTCACTATTTATTTGCATGTCACACTCTTAAAAAATTATCTTTATGCATAAAAACCTAGATTCATATGTTGTTTTCTCAGCAGTATTGTAGTTTGTATTGTATTATTGCTAAAACTACAGTAGATTGGCTTTTCAACAGCTGGACTGATCTCTTACGTTGGAAATCAAGCTGCCTTGTTGAAAAGGACCAACAAACACGACTTTTGTACTCGTTATTAGATGACCTACTGTATGTTTGGGAAATCGGTTCTCTTAGTTTGATGGTTTAAAGGAGTACTCCAATGTTTTAGGGAATAAAGTCTTTTTCTGACGTAACCAGACCGAGACAAGATGTTCAATACCATTTTCACCCCTGTGTGTCCAGTGGTTTGGTTCTTAGGGCTAGTGTTAGCTTAGCATAATGACTTGAGGTCTATGGGAGTTGTTAGCCCAGCTCTGTCCAAGTGAAAAAATAAACCTTACAACAACTCATGTGTGTCATGTGTATTTCAAATACATATCTTGGGAATAAAACCAATGAGTCATTTTAGCAGAAGTTCATTTGTGGCAGCGGTGTGTGACTCACTGCGCTGGACGGAAGGAAAAATGTGTTCAGTGGTTCTAGTTCCACTATCTAACTTCTCCTAAAACAACTCTTTTAAAAAAATAATAATAATAATTCCAAGACATATGATTCAAATATACAACACATTTGGTAAATAAGACAGCTTCGGAGCCACTGTACGGTTTATTTTTTCAAATTGGCAGAGCTAGGCTAATGACTCCCATAGACTTCAAGTGCTTATGCTAAGCTAACATGAAATGCTACCCTTAGGAATCGAACCACTGGGCGTCCAGAGGTGAAAATGGTATCAAACATCTTGTCTCAGTCTGGGTACGTCAGAAAATGGCTATTAGCCCAAATCGTTGGAGTATTCCTTTAACTATTGATTTACTGTATACATAGACCTCATTCCCAATGGCTGCCACTTTTTCATAAATCTGAAGGCGGGAAAATTTATAAAGCTACTACAGCCCAACCAGATTTTTCACATAGCAAAACGCATTATACACTGGACATTAGGCAAATATTTCACAGACTACACACTGAAGAAACCTGGTTGCTGTTCCTGAGGTACCATCTAATTTGACCTGTTAGGTCTGTCTGAAGTCCTTACTTACGCATTGAGTATGTGATAGTATAAATAAATACATAAATGCTGATCATGGGGGGAGTTCATTTCCCCACTTTGAGAAAAATTTGAATTCCAAATGGTCACTATGGGAATGAGGACAATTCTTATCTCTCCTGATAGGCTGGTATTCCCTGGTGGAAAGTATGCATACATAGATAAAATGAATGAGCCTGGCCATTGAATGTTATCCTTCTGTTTGGATAGTAAACACTGTGTCTGGGTGGGACAGGGAGTGGGAGCTCAACTGTGAGTGCGAGTGTGTGAGTGTTAGGCAATAAAGCCCATCTCTGCTTTTCTAACACCCACTTCAGGATGTACACTCATAATGCATGTATGTACACATCCATATGCTGGAGTGTATGTGTCCACGCTTACAGTGGTGGAAAAAAGTTTTCGGACACCCTTAAAATTTTACACAATCTCAAATACTATCATGAAATAAGGTTCCTTGTTTTAGCCATTTTTGTGTCTGAAGAACTTTCAGATGTGCTGGCTTTATATAGACACGAAGCTTGGCAACAAAAATTGTGTCTTTTAATAAAAATAACGACCTTCATCACTGGTACCAAAATGACCCAATACTCAAAATTTCTTATGTATTTTTATGGAACCAATCAATTTTAAGTTTTTAATGGCTTTTTTAGTATTTTGGCTGTGACTGTACTAAAAGAAAGTTGCACTTGAAGACCTAAGAGTGATTCTTAATGCAATATTTCACAAATGCATGGGGTGTCTGAAAACTTTTTTCCACCAATGTATGTACACAATAAATGGGGTAAAGGGCATCCACACAAACACACACACAATAGATGGGGCATAATCAGTGTTTTTTTTTTTTTTTTTGTGAGAGTGACAGCATGACAGTGTAGTTGATGATACAGCTTTAAGATTACAGACAGTAATGAAACTACCCTCCAGCGACACAGACTTGTAATAAAATCTCTGAACAACGAGGGACAAGGCGGTCACGACTCAACTGTAAGTGTGTCTGAGTGTGTGTGTGTGTGTGTATGCATGAATCATCAGGGATCAAAGGTGTGCGTCTTGGTTTGCGAACTCAGATCTTACTCACCTGCCAACTCATCTACATCTTACAAGCTTGTGTGGGAGCAGGTGTGTGTGTGTGTGTGAACTGAGGTACATTGAACATTCCATAAATGGGCATTAAGCAGGCAGCTTCCCTCCTGAGAGGGCGTTCACAGCTGTCACTCACAGGCTTGTAAAAACCCCAGCTGCACTGAGGTCGGTGAAGACCCGCCCATATGAGATAATAACTAATGGCACTAGCGGAAGCTGGAAGCAGGTTGCCGTGGATACGATCAAGCGGAGACAAGTCAGGGTGAGCTACTGTAGTTATACAATTAGTGCTGACTATGAGGTGGGTGTCTGTACATGTAAAGAGAAATAGAGAACGTGGAGGAGCAGGAGGAGGAATGCAATATGAAGAGGGGAGAGAAGAGAAAGAAAAAGGTGGGTACAGGGAATATGAGTGGAGTTAAGAGACAAAAGAAATGAAGACAGAGGGGGAAAAAAAAAGACTGAACACGGTGACACATTCATCAAGAAAAGTGTGTAAGCCTTAAGCAAGGCCACACACACTTTAGTTGCAGAGCTTTGCCCGAGGCTCTCTCATCATGTGACCTCAAAGAGTCAGACACAGAGCAGATGTTCTGGCTGACAGAGAGGAGGCGACCATGACAGTCACTCAGCTTATCGGCTGGGTCAGCATTTCTTAAACCAGGGGCCAGAATCAAAAACATGCTGCGAGAACTAGTGGGTCATTTAAATGAGTCTGAAGCCAAGGGAGACATCAAAGTTCATTTGGGGACTCGGCTGTAGACCCCTCCACCTGACAAACACACTTTCTAAGTAGACAAAGAGAGGCGCCGCTCTTACTCACAGTAGAAAAACAGAATTATCTTATTATAGGCAACATATTAAAACACATGATGTTTCAGCCCATCTGTTATCAAAATAATAATTTTGTTTTTCTGTTTGCTGTCCCCCTTGGACTGCACTCTCTCACAGCCAGCTGAAGTGCTGTTTTTTTCCCTTTGGATTTCATTTCTTGGTTGTAAAATCTATTTTCTGGGAAGTATGTTTTTCATTTTTCCTGCAGACGGTTAAAGAGCAAAACCAACAACAATTTAGCAGAAAAGACAAAACATTTTAATTAAAAAAAAAAAAAAAAAGGAGAGAGATGATACTAAAAATGTTTATGCCATTTTTTGGTTTATTTTTCAAGGCCAGGAACAGACAGTTAAGACTTTAGTCACATTATACAACATAAAGAACAATATCATAGTAATAAATACATTATACACCAGGTGAGAAGTGACTTACAGGCACTAATAACACAGAAGCAGGCACTAGCTGTTTTTACAGTATCATACAACAGTAGCTGAGGAGCACTTGTTTTATTGTTACTGATATTTTGCTGTTTAGTTTTCTCTATTTCTGGCTGGTTCAGAGCCAATGGGGTTAAATCAAGCACAGCTCAAGTGGTTCATATAATATTTGAAGCTTCTCTCAAATATATTATTGAACAACTGCTACTGTAATGTTTCCTTGTTTTTTGTTTGTTGTTTTTTCTGACCATCTAACTATAGAAACGTAGAAATGACTATGTTTTTGTATCTTTTTTATTGCTTAAGGCATTTGTATGAGTTTCAACACTGTCTTTCCCTTGCTTATGTTTGCTCTTAAAGCTGTGCATCCTTATCTCCTCCCTCCACTGAGAGCCTGTTTTTCAAGAATGAAGAGCAATAAAGATGACTGTGATCTGCTCATAGCCACTACCTTCACTATGAGGTAACTGAGGACTCTGACCTCTAAAAAACAAACTAAGATGTGACTGATGTCAGGAATGCACTAATGCCACCTCATTCCCATTGACAGCGAGTATTCCCTATAAATCCCTCCCCACCAGTGAGGCAGGAACTCCTTGAACCAATCAGTGTCAAAATGCAACATCCCTCCAAGCTTCACTACATCTGTATCCATGATGAAGCAGTTTGGAGCTCAGAGTTTCCAAAATTACACCAGTGGTTACTGAAATGCTATGCTGGAGTTAAAAATTTTGACCTTAAATTACAGCACCCTCAGGAGGCCAAACAGTGTAATGTGCCAAATAATGTTTAGTGCCAATTGGACACTATGTAGAAGTAGGAGTGAGGGTTTTTTCATTTGCCCCATGGTGTGGCCTGTAATTACTGTGCCCTGTTCTGGGTGATTGCAATTTTTTCAAGACCTCCTGAAATAGCATTTTACCTCCTAGGCGTTATGCAGAACAAGGTCAACACTCAAGATTTTCCAAGAAAGTAAGTTCCAGTTTTCCAGGCAGTAAAAGAAATGGGAGCTCGCTTTATGAACACAAAGGAAAGATGCATCATCCCCCAAAGTTTGATGTGTGGACTCTCTGGACTAATGCCTGGACACAGCCTCATCACAACCTCACTGACCTGATGGTGGTGTGCTATAATTAGACATTTGTGGGTGGAGGTGTTGCAGGGCAGCATTACTGAAGAAAATAAATAAATAAAAGACTCTGTGGAGAGAGAGTTACCTTACAGTGTCTTCAACCATCGTATTGCTAGACAAAGGCGATGTCACGGCCTCAACCTCAGCAACAGCAAGAAAAACCCTGATATGCAAACTAACGGACAGTCAGCACAGATGCAACAGCACGCTTACCCAGCTGACAGCTCATACAATGCGCACAAATGTGCGCACACACACACGCACACTCTTACTACCAGCCACAAAACAACACAGACAGGCATGAGCAGGTACATTTAAATATGTCGCCTTTGACAAGACGTTTTTGTATAGTTTACAGTATTTACAATGTAGAGTTCCATATACAGCATCAAACAACAGCAGTGTTCCCTTTACCATGTGTGTGTGTGTGTGTGTGTGTGTGTGTGTGTGTAATAATAGCGTATAACATTTTACAGGTAGTGTAATGATGAATCTTTCAGTCTGTATATAGGCGTTCACTGTATTTACTGCAGTCAAGTTCATTCTGTGGGTTTCTGTAGCTTGTTAACTTTATGTCCATTCATACTTGATTTGAATGTGTGTGTATGTGTGTGTGGTGTGCATGTCCTTCAGACCTCCACTGCGGTGTCTGAACCCAGTCCCTGAGCCTGCAGAGCCTCCTCTCTCTTCATCTTCGGTTTCTCTGTCCGTGTGTGCCACACCAGTACCTAGACACACACACACACACACACACACACACACACACACACACACACACACACACACACACAGATTTTAGCCACAAAAAATGACTTGAAGAAAAATCCAGCCCTTTTCATTGTTCACTTTCTTCCCAATCATCCAATCTGCATCGTCGCTGTCTCACAGGTTTTCATGCTGATGTGCATTTCACAAATTATGGCTGTGGATTTGAGGGACTCTGTCACTTCTTCTAAACATGTGATCTGATGAATGCTCCTCTCTCCACTGCACACACACACACCAAAGGATGACTGAGTGATGGACACTGCACTTTGCTCTCTATTCCTTACTCAGTTTTGCCCCTCTTACTTTGGAACAGTTGTCAGCTTTGGGCTCCAGTTCGTCCATGGTAACCAATCCCTGAAGGAAGCTGCTTTCCAGGAAGCCCATTGGTGCATCTCCATCGAAACAGGCATCCTGATTATCCAGGACCAACCTGAGGGAGACGGCGAAGCCGGCCATGTCCAGTGGGAAGGGGCGACTGGGACGCCAGCCGGTGTGGAAGCGCACCACCTTGAAAGATTAGGTAAGACTTCAGTGTTTGTACGGGTAATACCTGGACTGAGGTGGTGGCCAAGAGGCATCACAGGATAAAACTGAAACATGAGCACTTTGTGAGCACAAGGTAATTATGCACATAATGAACAATACGCAAATGGTTTACTGGGATGATTATTCCATATGATAAGTCATACAGTTTTGTATCTATGAATGATACTGTGGGAATAATAAATCCTATTAATCTGTGCACTTTTGGCCTGTGAGGTAATGTTCTTCTCGAAGGGAAAACAACACAGGATCTGGAGAATATTACAGGTTCACAAGGTCCATAGTTTCTATCAGGACATGGCAGGGACCCACCTTTCCTCCTTCAACCACAGGCCGCTCATACCTCATCCCTCCAACCAGCCCCACCGGCCACACTGACACTCGCTGGGTGTTTCTCATCTGAAAGGAGGAGAGGAGAGGAGAGAACAGAGGAAAAGAGAGGAGAGAATGAAACAGAGGTAGGAAAGATGTGAGGACTATCAACCCATCTGCTATTCTTCACATTAGCTGTTTATTGCTCAGTCACGGTTCATTACCTCCTCTCACACTCATACACAAACATGCGCTCGCCCCCGCCCCCGCCCCCATACACACACACACAAACACACACACACACAGCTTCTTAAAAATAGAGCAGCAGCCTTTGTAGACATCAGTTAACAAGACAAATCAATGTGTGTTGGCGTCCTGCCCCCTGCCGAGCCACATAAAGACACTTGCATCAGCGCTCCGATCCCCACCTCTTCAAATAGCTGGAGGCTGTATGTGTTGTCGTCATCAGCAAAGTAAACCACTCCCTGCTGGCTGTCTGCTCCTTGCTGAGCCCTTCTGTCCTCGCGGAGCCACCGCAGCCCCTCGTTCCTCTGCTCCGCTCCCCGAGGCTTCAGCCAGCTGGGGTCACCCTGGGGTGGCGAGGGAGACCGTGTTATTTTCCAAGAGCTATTTTTCTCAGCGGGGCTGCGCATTTAATTGAGCAAAAACAATGAAATGCAAATGCTATAATTTTATGTGTTGCTGCAGTTCCCACAAATCGCCCACAGCGGTAGATAAAGCTCACAGATTACTCAAAATTGCGCGACATAAAACTGCCAGCAGTCGGTTTAAGTGAGGATGTGATATTTCGTCAGATTTCTTAATAGGAAAAGGGCAAATTCTTATTTTTTTTGCACTGTAGCAACACAAACCATTTTGTCTCCATAGGCCTTCATCAGTGTGAGCCACTTGGTTACAACACACCTACTTCACAGCAGCCATTCTAACACGAAATAGCAGGTAAACCCAGGTGTTACCAGTGGCATTAAGTAAGCTTCTAATAATACAAATTAAATGGTAAATGGGAAATTTAAGTACAAATAAATAAAAGGAAAAAAAGTTTCTCATCACCAATCCAGCATACTAATGAATTAGGTGCTTATTCTATGTTTTTTGTCAGCTGAGTTTGAAGGTCCTCGCTTAAATCAGCCCTCTACGGCTTTAAGGCCCACCTCCTGCAGCTTGCGGTCCTTGGGCGTGGGTGTGTGCAGGTGTGTGTAGCTCAGGCCGCTCTTGGCCAGGAAGTCGGTCACCAGGGGCGTCTTGTGGGGAGAATCCTCCACCAGGATCCAGTGGAGCTGTGGCACATGGAGGAGCGTCTGGGAGATGCGCGTCAGCTCCGCCTTCTGCACCAGCCTGGGACGGGGACAGACACAACGGGCTGGGGAGTGAGTCTGTGTGCGGGACGGAGACAGACAGACATACAGAGAGCGAGAGAGAGAGACAGGAGAGGGGGGAA
Organism: Myripristis jacobus; assembly: GCA_900302555.1. Classification (NCBI taxonomy): domain Eukaryota; kingdom Metazoa; phylum Chordata; class Actinopteri; order Holocentriformes; family Holocentridae; genus Myripristis; species Myripristis jacobus. Next base: position 19,516 of record OMLB01011213.1, on the reverse strand, counting down.
TCTGCCCTACCTTGCATATGTCGGGGTGATGACAAAGATGGTGGGCAGCGAGGGCTTGGCCGGCTGTTTCTGCGGCTGTTTGGTTGCCTCCGACTTCCTCATCTGTTCCTGAAGGCGGTGCAGCTCCCCCCGCAGCCGGGAGATGGTTCGCTCCTTGGGCAGGTCGTGCTCGGTGCAGTCGCAGCGCTGACCTGCAGAATATTAGAAACACAGCAGAGAGAGAATTTAAAATGCAATCGCTGAGAGTTTTCATTCATAACATGCATATTTTGCATCTAATCCCGCATTTCTCTGCATAACTGAGCAGTTATAGGTCAGCAAATTCTGTTTCAGCACAAACGCAATAAGGCAAAAGTTCAACCCTGAAAAATATTTTTGGTTTCTGGTTTCAGAGTCTTAAGTGTCCCATCCTTACACAAAATCCCCACAAAACTTGCCACCCTAAAGATGGACAAGAGCTCATAAAATCACAAAGAGTAGAACAGAACAGAAATGAATAGCTCCTTGCTTTGAATTGATTAAGAATTTGGGTGTCTGATCTGCTTATTTGTGAATGAAATGGAGATGAGGCAGCAGCCATTCTGTGCAATCAAGACACTTTGTAAGTTCAAGTTCAAGTTGATTTCAAACCCTTAATCGCTGTTGGAGTCTCAAAGGTTATAGAAAACAAAACAACAACCCCTGACCTGAACCCTCACAACAGGCAAGAAAAAACTCAAAAGCCAAGGAGTGAAAAAGGGAACGATCACAGAGAGAGAGAAGCCCTCCCAGGAGCACAATGGACACCAAGGGGCGATTCTTAACTGTAATAAAACACAGCCAAATAGTTTAATAAAAAAAACAAATTAATTCACATAATAATAATAAAAAATAAATCGGTAGAAGTGCAAGTACCAGCTACAGTGTATGTCACACAGAGTTGGGAATTGTAACCCGCAAAAAAATAAAAACAAGTGGATGTGTTTCCCATAAAATGCATACAAAGGAGGAGAGTTGTTGACAAAGATATGGCAGAGGGCATCTTGGTGAGTGCCAGAAGAGAGAGTGCGAGTTATGTGGACATTCCCAGGTAAGATGTGATACAGGAGGAGTGTTTCTCAGTGCATTGTACACCGTGACACTTTGACAGCACACAGGCACAGAGGAGCTGACTGCCTCCCTGCTGACTGACTGGCCTGCACTGCTCTTTGTCTTTGACCCGCTGCTGGCTGGGACGCTGTGTGAGGCTGCGGGCCGGCCACTCACCCAGCTGCATCAGCGCGTACACCAGGCCCATGAGGGACACCATGAAGTACAGCACAAACACCGTCTTCAGCTTCAGCTTCATCCTCGCTGCCATGGCTGGGCACCCTGAGCACGCAAAACACATCAGCAGTCACAAAACATTTTGGTAACATTTGTACGGGCCGTGCGGTATGGACAAAAATTCAAACCTCCATCTTTAGGCCAAATATCTTGATAACGACATGATCAACGATATGACTATGGATTCACACTTATTGGAAATTTTAAGTGTAGCAACAGTGAGCGTTCTTCAAAACATAATAACACCAACTGGATGGAGAAAATGCAGTTACTTCACAAAATATTTTCTGATCAGAACACACCAATCACTGGTAACCCTATCAATAAAACTGATATTGTCCATATTGCCAAAATGAGGGGGAAAATAACCATTCAAGTCTCTCTCTTGTTCTATTATGTTTAATTTATCATTACTTGAGAAATGCTAATTAATTTGAGAATTTACTATTAGTAGTGAAATGTGGCAGTATTGCATGTATTGTCAGGCATTTTTAGCATTTAAGAAATGTTGATGTTTACAAAACTTCACAACAATTGAAAAGCTATTTTTCCCCTTATTGTGCTGAAAATGAGCCGAACCGTGATTTCCAAACCGAGATATGGACCGAACCGTGATATTTATGTACCTTTACACACTCAACTGTTGAGATATTAACATCACACATCGTCACATCTTGATAATGATAGGTCGTTCAGCTGTCTTGTAGCAGATGGAGGCTTTTCAGTTCACATTTAGATTATTAAATATTATGTCATTTTAGCTGAGCAGCCGGCTGGTCGTCGTGGCGTTGCTAACGGCAGCGCTGCAGCCTGACGACTGTAACTGTTACTGTAACGTAACTATGAGGCGTTAGCTAATGCTAGCCGTGATGCTAACTGCAAGCACCGAGGCTCACCGTGTCCTTGTTATTACAATTTCACAACACATCTCAGTTTGACTGGCTCGACAAGTAACTTGGAGGTAAGTCGGTGTCAGCTAACCAGTGTACGCTAGGCTAGTTCATTAGCTTTACTTGGTCTTTTAATATGAAGCCGCCCGTCTGTCATGTGTAGGCACTTACCGAAGATACGACACCGCGGACCGCAGACACCTTAGGGTTCAATTAGGAACTTATGTGACGATGTCATGTTTTAAAAAATTGTGGACAAAGGCACCTCAGTGCACCACAAAGTCCATTCATTCGGCTAGCTAGGGCATATTTTTGCAGCAGGGCACCAACAACTTCCGGTTACAGTGCAGCGCACTAAGGAGACCCCTGAGAACAGTAGTACAGAAAGAACAGTTCCACATGATGTCCACCAAGGATGCAATATATAGTCTTCCAAGGGTCACTGCCTCTAAATGTGACCCTATTTCCTTTTTTTTTTTTGCTTATAAGGAGGCTTACCTAATATATTCTGTGAAAACATCAGTGGTTATTGGGCTTTTTAGTTCATGAAAAAGAAGATAAATATTCATCTTTCAGTACAAAGGAGCAAAGGTGTAGAAGTCAAACAACTTTCCTTTATTTGTAACATACAAATAAAACACTGACAAGGCAGAAATGATTTATTTTTCCCTTTCATTGTCGGGTAAGCACAGGACTTAACACTCACTCTCAAACATGTTTTTTTTTTTTCAACATCCTTTAAAAAAAAAAGAAAGTGTTTTACCTGTGAAAGGCCAAAAAACAAAATGAAAATGGATCCACAACAGCTTATATATACACAGAGGAAAAAGACCAGAAGAAACACATACAAGGATAGAGGGTGGGTAGAAAATTAAAAGCATCCAACACAATCGGTGAGGCTATTCGACCGCGTTGTATGAAAAAGAAAAAAGAAAAAAATTAAAGTATGCTATGATGTAAAATTAACTGGTTAAGTAGGCTCATTTCCCAACTTAAGTTTTTGTTTGTTTGTTTGTTTTTATTCACAAAAGCAGTTCCACTCCTAATGAGCCTTCCTCAAACATATCCCACCATTCTGGATTGAATGCCACATCCAAGCATGGATCTAAGGTCAGTTCGGTTAAAATATTTCACTTCATGCCTCCACAGGAGTGCTGGAGAATCAAACATAAGCTGCCCTAAGTTTATGCTGTCAATCAACTTTTTTTTTCTCCAGCTCCTTATTATGGTAAAACGGTAAAAATTACTTATTGAAAAGTAGCGCTACCTGGGTCCACTTTGCTATTTGTGTTAAAACTAAGACTTGAGGCTACACCTTTAAAACCAAAGAATGTAAGTGTACTCTAACTGTACTCTGTAGATCCCTACAGAAAAGTAAGGGACCTACGAAGGGGAGAATTCACAAAAGTGAGGGTGGCATGACAAAACTGATATCAGATCCAAGCTGAGGGGCATGTCAATCCAGCCTTCATCCACCTGACAACATGGCTATTAAGTAAAACGGAGGAGGTTTGTTTACATTTGAAGAACCTGAGAGAGAGAGAGACTCGGTCAGCCGGTTGATATACTGCCACTATGTACAATATCCTCTTTTTTTTTTGTTGTAACTTATGCAGTAAAAATGAACGATTATACAGATTAGAAGTAAGTCTAGAACTAAAACATACAAGCAAAATGTTGTTTGATTTTTTTTTTTTCTTTTTTGTTCATTATTGTCGTTATAACAAGCATGAAACACCAACATGTCGTCTCTGAGTGCTAGATAGCTGGACCATTCCTTCTCTTTGTCTTAACCGCGTTCTGGAAACAACCAAAAACAGCTTCCAGTTTCACCGAAACCTTTATTAAATGTCCGTCAGCTGCAAGTGGTCGCCCGATTTCACATACCATCAACCACCTGTGTGCAACCTGAAGTCACACACAAAAATGATAGAGGTTTTAAAATATATATACACAAAAAAAATCATCATAATTTAAAAGGTATGCTTGGGGGAATCTTTATACTCACAGTAATGTCAAGCAAAGCGGTAAAGTGGAGAGGTGGTTTGATGGGAAATGAAAGTGGACGGCAACCCATTTTCACATTATGGTAAGTCCCCGCCGCTAATCTTTACTTCCACCAGCCCTCATGTAAAATCTGAACCAACTGACCACAGTCCTGGAGGGTTTTGAGGTGGTTTCCAGGAGGAGAGGAACTAACCCAGCTGACTAGAACTCCAGACTGTCCAAAAATACCCTGAAGGTTTTGTACACAGAGATGGAAAGGACAAGCCCCAAGCGGTTACAGCAGACTTTCTAGGGTGACTGGTGTACGAGGTATCTAAAATCCTAACTGGAAGTCTGGATTTGGTGACCTAAAAGCATCTTGGGGTCATGTTTGACCCATTAAAAGCCAACGGCCAGAAGATACACACACTAAACGGTAAAGTATGGAGTCATCAGTATAGCGTGATGAGTCAAAAAAAACATACGACCAAATCTTACACCGACGACTGTGTGCCAAGATGCTTTGAGGGATGTGAAACCTCTGCATTAACTTCACATTTCATGCAACTCCCCCCCCATTTCACATACTTTTGACCATGCACTGTTCACGGGAGATTTGTGTGAAATATTAAAGTCATGCTGTCAGACGCACGTGAGGATTTTAGCTACTGCTTCAAACAGTGTAGCAATAAGAGTCAGGAGAAACATAGCTGCTGTGTAGTCCTGATTTAGATGATGAGTTTTTTTTTTTGTTTTTTTTAATTAAACAAACATTTTTAAACTTGTCATGCAACCTACTGACGGTGGGTGGGGTCAAGGGGTGAGAGCTGAGGAGAAGAGGGGGTTAATCTCAATAAAAGGACCTTGAATTCTCTGTATCATCCATCCATCCATCCACCCTCCTAGCTTCCTTCCATCCACTAATAGGATTCTGCAACTTAAAATAACTGGGTTAGTAACAGCTGTGCAATGGAGTGGTGAGTTATACCAACCCTTCTCTTGTGTTAAATCAATATGATTTGCTCACAAAATGTGGGAGAGCAAAGGAGGACAGCTAAAGGTAGTGTTGGGGTTAGTTTGCCATCAGTACCTTTTGGAAAGGAGGGAGGAAGAATGCCATTTTGCAAAAGGTGACTAGAGGTGAAGGCAAAATAAATGAACTTCTTGTCACCAGCGCCTATAGGGCCTGGAGGGTGGATGGAGGAAAGAAGAACAGAGCAAGGAGCAAGAAGGATGCGAGTTTACATAATCGAAACGTGGGAAATGCAGTATCAATAGGGGAGTCAGCCACTGAGTCTACTGGCATGGAGGAGGGAAAAGACAAAGGGAAGAAAGAGTGAAAAAGGCAGAGGGAAGGATGCGCTTTCACAATTATGGCAGGATCGCATTCCCACAAAATGGAACTCTTAGCTCAGTTTATAATGTGTGCCTCTGGTAAGGACATATGGGGAGGATTTATGCAAGTTGAGCGGCTGAATGAGAATAAACACCACACTGGTACGCTGTCCATATGGGAGGGAGAAACTGGGATTATTCCCGTGGCGGGGTGCGGATTTACAGCAAAGAGTGATTATGAGAAAGAGAGGGAAAACAACATGGAGAGAGACGAAGAATGTGATCTTAGTCATCCTGCTTGCTTAATTCAAAGATTAAAAACCAAAGCAGGGGAGAGGTCTATGTGTAATTTTCACCTGAGGGATGGGAACAGAGAAGACAGGAAGTCCTTAGAGTTTACTGTAGCCATGTAAAAGCAGTAGGACAGGCCAGTGTGGGTCAGAACAGTACAGTCATTGCTGGCTGTATAACTTGCAGTGTAGCAGGTAATGTAGTACAGTACGCTACAGTGCAGCAAGGCTTCTTAAACCTTTTCAGGGGACCCAAGCCTCCTGCTGGAACCCGGGGTCGCTGAAACAAGGTAGCACACCTAGTGCGAGGTCCCAAAACAATCAGGCCCACGAGCCATACTGGGTCCTACGCCATAGTTTAAGAAACAGTGCATGATGATTCAATACAGTGTGGTACAGCAGGAGATGAGAGCGGGGTGGGTTGAGTTAGAAAGTAGCAGGAGGGGCAGTGGGAGAGGGGGAAACTTATAAGAGATGTTACTGGGATGGGAGGACGGGATGGGGTGACTTGGACATCAGACCAGGAAGTAGGAAAAGAGGCGATGTGTGAAAGCTCACACTGCATACTACCTACTAAATGTAGCAGGAATACACAAAAAACCCTATCAACACATAAATCTCAATCCGTAATGCGACATCGACTTCTGTAGCCGAGGATGGTGAGTTCCACCATTCGGTTCATTTTTAACGGCACTCTTAACTTCAAAAACGTTCTGAGCAGGTAAACTCAAAATGCCTGCGAAATAGAAGGCAGCACGAGCTTTCACACACAGCCATGAAAGTTGCTGGTTTTTAACCAAATCGGCGGGG
>OMLB01011205.1:10857-36429 GCA_900302555.1 Myripristis jacobus | reverse complement strand
TTTTCATTTCCACCTCCTGCTCTGTTACAAGCTTTCTCACATACAGATGAGCAAATACCTCATATGGTTTCTTCTTTCTCTCTTTCAGTCTTTCTTTCCTCCTCTCCTCCATCTCTGACCTAATCTCATATTTATCTATATTTAGTAAGGCTTAGTTTTCATGGCCTCCCTTTCTCACACCTGGAGACCCAGTTAACCCACTTAACTTCCTCTTTCCTGCTGTATAAACAAAAACTACCTCTTTTTGCACCCTCTCTTTGAGACAAAAATCCCTCCATTTATTTATTTCAGTCACAAGTTGGTGACATAAGTGTGTGTCGACCAGTTTGGAGACTTTAATAGGGAACGTGTGGTGACTTGTCTGTTGACCTTTAGTAACATCTGTGTGAACTAAAGTGAACTCACTGCTCCCAGGGCCTTCAGCCTGATTTAAGGTTGTATATGACTATTGATACAATGTCAAGGTACAGTGTGTCCGGAAACCAGGTAATTTTTTATGTTTTATTTTTTTTTTTTGTATTTTGATAGTGACAAAGAAGCAGGATTTAATAATAATGGAAAGCAAATTTTGAGCAAACTTTGATGTTACAAAAAATTAAATACAAATGAAGTATGTATCTATTAACTGGACTGAGGCAAGTTAAGTGTTCATGAACAGCAGAATCATTTTGCTTTTATCAGCTAGACATATTGCTCCCTTGTGTCAGCTGATCTTTCCCATATTTGATCCAAAGATGGAAACAAAAAAAATGCACTTAGCAATATTGTAGTGCATAAGTGTCCACACAAGCATGATCAGGGCTTGCATGTGGCAGCGACAGCAAGCATGACATTTCTCCAAAGCCACTTTTGAAGTGTTGTGCAGTACAATTTGTTTAGCTGATGGTTTCAAAGTTGGTGGTGCCTCCAAAGCATGCTGAACTGTGTAAAAATAGTTTACAGTTTCTGAGAGCAGCAGAATTTGAGGGTTTGTTTTTTTTTGGGTTTTTTTTGGTATGAAACCAGAGTGCAGCACTCCACTGCCACCAAGCCCTCAGCATTGAATATTGCTCAATGCTGAGGGCAAACTATCTGTACTCCCAGGCTGAAAGATTACTGTTAAGAACATGTAATGAAATAGAAGTGGAATAGAATGGTTGTTAAAAAAACAAAAAAACAAAACAAAAAAAAACTAGAAGCAGACAAATAAAGAGAGAAGACCCAGAGGATTTGGAAAATTTAGGTTTTAATGGCAAAAACACAGCATCAAGTTTCCTTTTGTATTTGTAGAACAGTGGTGCATTGTTTTAACACCTCAACCTGGGTCTTACATGTTATTTGGGCTCCCATGTTAGAGGGACATGCAAATGCACCCTCTCTCATACACACAAACATACATACACACACACAGTCACATGCAGAGGCAGGGAGCTAGTACAGACCACAGTAGCTAAATTTACCTTTGTCATGCGACTAATGAGTGTTTCCACCCCACGGCACAACACTTTGAAGTCCTGAACTCCACTCATAACTAAGATGATAAACCTTTGGTGGCTTCAAATCTCAAGCTTCTTACATACACATGAACACACACAATATTTCACATATGTTGTGCTGATAGAAGATAGCCTTCCCACACGTCTCATATTTTGTGATATGATATGTATGGGCTTCCCTGGAGCAAATTGCATGTGCACAGCAAGTGTGAATATTGGCTACACATGGGGGCAGACATGACATGACACACATTCAGCACACACACACACACATACAGTACAGAGCAGTACAGAGGCTTTGAATATTGATAGCATTTAGACCTTGCTTTAGAGACATGAATCTGCTTAGGTGTGGGCTAAAATGTTTGTAGTGATCACCTTCAGGATTTTTAAAAAATCTAGGACTCATAATGTATGCTCTTTAAACCTTCTGTATACATAAAAGGTCTGAAAACAGACATCTCCCATCCACATATTGGTTACATTGTGTAAGGAGATATGAACAGACAGTATTACACTAACACATGTTGTGTGCTCCCACTTGAGTGCTTCACTTAATTAAGTACTGTGAAAAAATATTGAGAAAATACATATTTTCATTAGATTTCTTAGTTGGACGATTAGCATGATTCCACAACTCCACAACTGCACACTGTGATGTGTTTTGCATTAGAAGAGAAGATCAGTAGCTGTGAATTATTAGCTGTGAGTGTGTGTGCGTGCGTGCGTGCGTGTGTTCCCGTATCCCCCTAGCTTTCCAAGAAGAAGACTTGGAAGGATATACCTATGGCTACTCACCAACCAACATTATGCTAATATTTATGTGTGTGTGTGTGTGTGTGCGCGCGTGTGTGTTCTTCTCCCTCTAGCTTGCCAGTATGAAAAGCTGGAAGGATATGCGTAAGGAGATCCAGTACCTGACTGCCAACGCCACTGGCTCTCCTAACCAGATGTACCAGGCCGTGTCCCGTATCGTCTGCGGGCACCCAGAAGGAGGCGGCCTCAAGATCAAGTCCCTCAACTGGTATGAAGACAACAACTATAAGGCCTTGTTCGGAAACCACGGCAACGACAGCGACAGCGAGCCCGTCTCTGTTTACGACAACTCCTCCAGTGAGTGTCCAAAGCCATTGGATCCCATGGATCTCCTTACTTTGATTTTTATCAGATTTATTTCTTGCACGGCAGTTGCCTATTGATCAAAGGTGATCGATATGCAATGCCCAGACTACTAATTCTCAACAAACCTCTGTGAAAAGCCCTGATGGTGGGTCCTGATTGCCTTTTCATCAGTGGAAAATGTGTATAAAATGTAACATCCACATTATTATCCCTACATTATCCCATTCCATGTTCTTCTACTTAACTTGATCAGAGTAATACATTGCTGACAAATTTAAACAGTCAGGGAGTTTTTCAGCTGCTGTTTCCAAATTTCAAATTGAAATTGAAAGTTTTCCCTGTGGATGTATAAATTAATTAAGAAGTTTAAATGATAGTGCTCTTTAACATGTCACTGTAACAGAGAGAAAGATCATAGACTTCAGAAAGGCTTTATTTTTGTTGGGGTTTACTTTTCTTTCCCTGCTCAGCTCCCTACTGCAACAACATGATGCGGAGCCTGGAGTCCAGCCCCATTTCCAGGATGATCTGGAGAGCTCTGAAGCCTCTGCTGATGGGGAAGATCCTGTACACCCCAGACACCCCGGCAACACAGAGGATCATCCATGAGGTACAACGTCTGCTTTTTCATATTAAGAACCACCAGGGTAGAGACACATCACTCCACAGAGCCAACATTGAATGAGACTGACACCACTTAATATCTCTCTCTCTCTGTGTCTGTTTGTGTGTGTGTGCGTGTGTGTGTGTGTGTGTGTGTATATGTGTGCTGCAGGTGAATAAGACCTTCCAGGAGCTGGGTGTGCTGCGGGACCTGGGCGGGATGTGGGAGGAAATGCGACCCAAAGTTTGGAACTTTATGGAGAGCAGTGAAGAGATGGACTTAGTTAGAGTGAGTGTGAAACATTGATACACACACACCTTACACACACGCACTCTCATTTCTTTCTCATATATTCAACATATTCATCTTGTGCATGCATACATGCACATGCATGCAAACTTGCTTGTGCACAAAATGAAAGATGAGATTTGATGATGTCCATGTTCATCTATGGCTGCGTTTGGTGAATTCAGGACCTTAATATCTTTTGGATAGAAGTTCAGAACATTTTCCAAGATTCTTTTTTAACCTTGACATAATACCACATAATGAAAATTGTATGCTTGTTTGGGGTGATATTAAACTTGGACCACTCCTGCACTTTGCAAATTGCAAATGGAAAATGCCTGAAGTAAAGAATAAATTAAATTAAATCAAATCAAATCAAATGTTTTTTTTTTCATTCAAATGTTACATTTCTTCCAGTGATGCAACTCAAAGTGCAAGCATGAGTAAAAAAAAAGTATAAAAACAGGCATGAGAACAGTTTGAAGGATAAAAAGTATTACTTAACATGTCTTGTTGAAAATAAAGTTACATGGACTTTAGTCCAGCATGCATCAAAGTTAACTGTCATGGGGGAAAATCCCATCCACAGCCTGGGAAGTAATAATGTTCATGTTAGATAATAACCCCCCACCCCCACCTCCCTGTTCACACTCACACACACACACTCACACACACTCACACACACACACTCCACACAGATATCAGAGCTGTGCACTCCATAATGTTCCTGTCTACATGGGAGTTTAAAGATAGTAATCTGTGTGTCTCCATGACAAAAGTATAATTATGTGTCTGACCTAACTTGCAAAGGGAGGACCGTCCAGTTTGTACAGCAAGTGCTTGGCACCCTAGATAGGTCATGGGCTAGCTTCTATTGGGGTCCAACATGTCCTAATGAGTGTTTTACTGTAAAGCAACGGATTTGTTGCTGTGGTTGTGGATAGATAGATTTACAGAGGCAGACAGAGACCGATTAAATTAACTGCAAGTCTGCCTGGCACACACTTGCAAATCAATCTGTTTAACTGGCTGGTGTCTTTTTTATGTAAACATGAAAGGCAAGACAACAGATAGACAAATAGCTCCTCTGAGAGGGACAGAGCATGTCATTCTTCCAAGCATGCTGTCACAAAACATAACTGATGAAAGCAAAGCATAGAGGGATCATGACTGTGCGCAAAAACATAAGGGTTTGGCAGCAGTTTGAGAACCGCATAAAGCAAAACAGGACATGACCTCAGTTAAACCTTGATCTCATTTTTTTCTCCTTTGGATCACATGAAATCATAGAACAGCCCAAGAAAGCATACAAAATGTTTGTTCCATAATAGTCATTTCTTTACAGTATCAAAGGCAGTCTCAGAACAATAAAGAATAGTATTTAATTACAATAGAGAATGGCACTGGCTCACTCTGCCAGATCAGTTTAAGTAAATTTTATTTACCATAACATTTTCAGATAAAATTGTCCATAAAATGGCATGTGTTTGTAATGTGGCTTTTCTTGGCTTGAAAGAATTGTTTTGAACAGCTCCAGCTTCTCTCTATTATATACAGACATCACATAAGCACCACCTCCATCTAGTGGTCAAAAGTGATGCTGTACAATAACTTTACCTTGAAGGTATTTGCTGCCACATACGGCTCTGAATCATAACTGTTTAGCACTGTTCAGTTACTGTTTGTTCTTCTGATATGTTTTGAAAATGGCATGACATACAATTTTCATCAGCTGTGGTATTTGTCGGGACGCCTCCAGCCACATTCCCATCATGACTGAAACCAAAGCAGACTGTTTGCGTCATTTAAGCCCTTGTCGGTTATAAAATAGTCTGCCTCAAAGGGGAACCTGGATAATGGCTGAGATAATGGAGACAATTGATTTGTAAGGAGCCTGAAGGCCAAAAGGGAATAGGAAGCAGGACTGTAGAAGAAGACACTAACAACAACAGCAACAAATCTATGTCTTGATCTCTTTCTCTCTCTCACTCTCTCTAACCCACACACATAACTAAACAAAACTAAAACCTAAAGGCAGTTTAAAAATGATTTATAATTCTTGTGACAGTTAAGGCATGAATTTTGTGGTAAATGTCATAAATGTTTGGTACACTGAGTGTATATGTGCATCCTCTTTTATATTGTGGATTTTCCCTTGCATGACACTTAAAGATACCATACAGACTTTCACACATGTAAACAGCACATAACATAGATGATATAATTTCCACCACTTTCTACCTCATGTTTCAGACTCTGCTCCAGAATAACGCCAGCGCTGCGTTCTTCAATGCCCAGCTCAGCGGGACGGAGTGGAAAGTATCAGACGTGTCAGACTTCTTGTCCAAAGCATCGGAGGACCAGAGATCTGCAGGATCTGCCTACACCTGGAGAGACGTCTTCAATGAAACTGACCAGGCCATACAGACCATCACACGCTTTATGGAGGTGAGTGTGTCAGTGGCACAGGGTATATATGGGATATTTTGTCAAAAAATCACACAAGAAGTAAGGAAAGTGTCATCCTAGTTTTCTGGGACAGACTCTGGGACAGACACTTATGTTTTTGTCACACAGCTATTATGGAGCAGTTTTCAGTAAGGACAAGATGCAAAGAGAACTTGCTAGGAAATAAACCCTGATTTACCATAAAGGTCAGGATGTTCAAAACAGATCTTCAGTTGGCATTTAATGCACTGTCAACTGCATCCACGCCCCAGCTGTTACGATTCTTGAAATGAAATGTTCCCTCTTCCCCTGACCTCAGCAAATCTAATCACTGCCGCTCCCTGTTTGTCTGTATTGGGTCAGTATGCCAAAGACAGGCCTGAGGCAAAAACAACATCTCCAAATATAAACAAGAACTCCAGCCAAGTATTAATCAATGATCATGCTTAAGTGTTTGGTGGATTGTTTTATTATTTATCTGTGCCGAGAATGTGGGTTTGAATCCAGCTCATGTCTTTGCTCCTGTTGTGTCCTACTTGTTGTCTGTCTGCCCCATGTCCAATGTGTACAGTCCATTTATTCTGTTACAGTCTAATCCATTTATCATTATACTAAGAATGTGTTAAAAAGGGGAGGTTCTGAACCACAAGTTGAGGGCAATTCCATGTAACACAAACTTTAAACCCAATGAAATCTCCCAGAGAGTGCTCATCACGCTGCAGATAACCCACTGACCTACTGGCTCTTCACACGTTAAGGAGATCATATAAAATGTGTAAACTGGTGTTTCTCATGCTGAAAAGTGTGTCAAGGCCTTGCAACACCCTGAAGAATGTCATGCCTATCGCATTAGGAGCGCTCACGCTGTGTTTTCACAATGCTTTTTGAACTCAGTGGCTTCTCAGATATTCAGAATGTGGGGATGGACGTGGTGCAAGCCAGCTTATGTCAGTTAAGCACATTTTCATGTGAGAGGCTAATCTGTTAGAGGTCTGAAGAAATGCACTCAATAAATTGTCATGTGGTTACTCAAGGTCTATTGATGGTATGTGGATTTTTATAGTAGGGCGTGGAGTTAACAGTTAGTAACCTCTAAAATTTATCAGAAATCAGAAAAGCACATTTACTCAGTGGAATTTTTGCATGACTTGTGTGTAATGGTCAAAAAATAAGCAAATTCTCTAGATCAGGGAAGCTACAAAAGTGATAAGTAACAACACATTACTTACACATTTTACATCTTTAGCTGATCCTCTTATGCAGGCAAATTTAGACTTTTTGGTAAGGGCAAAGTGTTAATGTTTTTTTGTTTTTTGATTTTTATTTTTTTTTAATAAGTTGGTTATACAATGGTTATCAAACCTGAAACTTTCTGGTTTTAAATGATCACTGACCTCTAGGCCACACTGTTGCCCCAAAAATCAGGCTGAACATTGGTTTCATTGCTTTACATTATATTAAACATGTTGTTACATATATAATATACATTTTGTCTTTATGCTAACAGAGACCACCCATCTTTTATGCTTTTTTTCAGCCTTCCTCAACTCCTAATTCATTCCTTGTCATTCCTTATTCAGACAACATTTAATTGTCCAATCTTAACTCACATCAACTCTCTCTTCCTTTTTCCCCCCGCAGTGTGTGAACCTGGACAAACTGGAGCCGGTAGCCAATGAGGAGCGATTGGTCAACAAGTCCATGGGTCTCCTTGACCACCAGAAGTTCTGGGCGGGAATCGTGTTTCCCGACATCACCCACAACAACAGCAGCGATCTGCCTCCCAACGTCAACTACAAGATCCGCATGGACATTGATAATGTGGAGAGGACCAACAAGATTAAAGATGGGTGAGTTGATGGGTGATTCTTTTATGATTCTTTACCTGCTTTGTCTTTTGTTTTTGCTCTGAGACTATTAAAAAACTGCTTGTTTCTGACACACAAAATATAGGTTTCTTAACTTCTTTTTAACTCTTTGCCTTGTATTACAGATACTGGGATCCCGGTCCCAGGGCAGACCCCTTCGAAGACCTGCGGTACATCTGGGGAGGGTTTTCCTACCTGCAGGACGTTATAGAGCAAGGAATCATCAGAGCTGTCACCGGCACCAAGGAGAAGACGGGCATTTACATTCAGCAGATGCCCTATCCCTGTTATGTTGATGACATGTAAGTGACCATTGTTAGATTAAAAAAGGTGTTAAATGGGAGGTTTAGCAGGTTGGGTGGATGTTTAGAGAGCAATAGAGATAGAATACGACTGATTTCTCATCTACATGTGCCATTATGATGAGTAGCAAAAACTCATTTCTCTTTTCCATTCTCTCATTATTTCCCCTTTTTTTTTTTTTCCACAGTTTTCTGCGGGTGATGAGTCGGTCCATGCCTCTCTTCATGACGTTGGCTTGGATGTACTCAGTGGCCATCATCATCAAGGGTGTGGTGTACGAGAAGGAGGCACGACTCAAGGAGACCATGAGAATCATGGGATTGAACAACGTCATTCTGTGGCTCAGCTGGTTCATCAGCAGTCTGATCCCACTACTGATCAGTGCCGGGCTCTTGGTGCTGATACTGAAGGTGTGTGTGGGACAAACACACACACATGCATATGTGTATATACTTATTGTCAGTGTCACATTCCTTCATCTGATTTTGCCCAAATGTCAGCTAATTGTAGAAATGATTCATAGGACTGAATTCTAGCAGATTAACTCTCTGTCTATTACAATCCCTCATTCCTCATCCACAAACACTGATCTTGCCATTGTTTACACACAAAATTTAACTTGAGACTTGAGAAATGTCAAATTGTGGAAAACAAATTGTGAAGGCTAAACCAAGGCAACCATTTAACTGTCTCTCTGTTACCCTCCCTCCCTCTGTCTCTGCTCAGATGGGTAACCTGTTGCCGTACAGTGATCCAGGTGTGGTGTTCCTCTTCCTGGGATCCTTCGCTGTAGTAACCATCATGCAGTGTTTCCTCATCAGCACGCTGTTCTCCCGCGCTAACCTGGCAGCAGCCTGCGGCGGCATCATCTACTTCACCCTCTACCTGCCCTACGTGCTGTGTGTCGCCTGGCAAGACTACGTGGGCTTTGGGGCTAAAGTCGTAGTGGTGTGTGAAGAACATTTACAATTATTAACGATGACATGAAATATGAATGAGTTTTTCTGTCTGTGTTTTGGTCACTGGAGAGATGACACTCACATACCAGTATAACATGATGTAAAGCTTTGTGGAAAAAAAAATCTCAAGAAAAAAGAATCTCAACATCAAGAAAACTATATTAATGTAGTGCCATAACAAAAGCATTTTTTGTGCAGGTGAAATTAAATACTATTTCCACTGCACCTATTTGGCACGATATATTTTTCTTGGTTTCAGAAGATTTCTTGGTTTTCAAAAGATTTTGGGTAAAGAAACAAACAAGGGGGAAATAATTGATTGGTGGCTACACACGTCATGTAATCAATAATAAAGGCAATTAAACATGAGTTTAGTAAAACTCAGTCAACATCTAGTGCATGGATTACACATCTACATCTATAAATCTCAAATCATGTTTTTCTTCTTCTAAACTTTGGCTTCTCCCTCCTCCTGTTGTCTTGCTGTCCTACAGAGCCTGTTGTCCCCTGTGGCTTTTGGGTTTGGCTGTGAGTATTTTGCCCTGTTTGAGGAGCAAGGAGTGGGCATCCAGTGGTCCAACCTGCTGGCCAGCCCTCTGGAGGAAGACAGCTACAACCTGACGACGTCTATCTGCCTCATGCTGTTTGACGCTGTGCTCTATGGAATGATGACCTGGTACATTGAAGCTGTTTTCCCTGGTGAGTCATGGACGATGTTTATTTGTTGAGCCTTGTCAAAGGAAAATTTCTGTTAAACAGTGACAGACAATAAAACTACCTTGTCTTATCTTATCTCACGTTTAAGGCAGTTATGCCACTGTAACAGACACCTGAACCAGAATCAGTGCAGTCCAACAAACATACAGTTTGATAAATATAACATGTCTTGGAGACACGTCATATTTGGTGCAAATGGTGCACAGACAACTTGAGGTCCTTTACCTGTGAAAAATAATCAGCCCAACAGCATGCCCACCTGTGCTACATTTACCCTCATTTTGTGCTCTCTTGTGGACTGTGACCTTGATTTTAGGATGTTGTGCTGTGCAGTAATGAACAATATGTCTCCCCTTCAGGCCAGTATGGGATCCCCAGACCTTGGTATTTCCTCTTCACTAAGACCTACTGGTGTGGAGAATCAGAGAACCAAAACATCTCCACCCCTCTGGGGAAGAAGGGCAATGCTGACGGTACAAATCATTATCATCTAATGGTGTTTTTTGGTTTGACAGACTAACTCCAGCTAACGCTTAGAATTAACAAAGCATAGTCTGCAGTATTTCCACGTTGTTGATAGACCAATCAGTTCAGAAGTTTAAAGTGTGGATAGATGAAGTTCTACTGAATTACTTCCCTGAACTGTTTATCTCAACCTTTTCTTGGCTCTTAATTCTTTTATTAACCAAGGTCCTTTCAATTGCCAGTTCATTTCACTGTATTTCTTGTCTTTCCCTGCAGCGGTGTGTATTGAGGAGGAGCCATCCCACATCAATCCCGGTGTGTACATCAAGAACTTGGTGAAGGTCTACAGCAGTGGAAACAAATTGGCTGTGGACGGACTGAGTCTGGGATTTTACGAAGGACAGATCACTTCCTTCCTGGGCCACAACGGAGCTGGCAAGACCACAACTATGTAAGATAATATTCATGTAATATGTAACATACATATTACATCCATGTCTTCAGTTCTTCAGTACATCATGTCATTAAAATTTGTCGGCACATTAAATGGGTTTGGTTGGATTGAGTTTAGCTGAGTTGCATGGTCAAAAATAGCTGGGAGAACTTGATCACGTACTAATTGCAGTGGTGATGACGTTCCTTCCTGGTTCCCAATAGGTCAATCCTGACGGGGTTGTTCCCGCCCACCTCTGGTACAGCCTACATCCTTGGTAAGGACATCCGGACTGAGCTCAGCACCATCCGGCAGAACCTGGGCGTCTGTCCCCAGCACAACGTACTTTTCAGCATGTATGTATCCAGTGTTATCTATTGGCACCAATAGTCCATGTTAACACAAGCAATATACCATCATCACTTGGGTCTACATAGCTCAGTTTTGGGTTATAAATGTGTCAGTACAACACCATTATGCATAATTGATAGAAACGAAATTGCAAAATGTGTTTCCTCTATCAAAACTGAAATCTTATGTGTCTTTTCCTTTGTGAAGACTCAAGATTGCTCTCGTACTATTCAAGTCCTTTAAAACAGACTCCTTTTTCCCTATCCATGAGTATCCTGACCAACCATTTTTGACCAGTATGTTATTTTTGTAGTTTTTATGCATGAATTGTTAAGTACCAAATTTGTTTACCCAACTGTTAAATTGGCCATATACATCTACATGGGTGATTGGATCTTCAGTACACCCATATTTGATGCATCTTTGCTCTGTGTGATTGCAGTCCACCCGTACTTCTGAACATGTTGACAGATGTTTGTCCTGTTGTTAGAACAGTCATGGATTTTACCTTGATTCCTAAATATGTGATGTGTTGATTTGGTGTAACCCAGGCTGACAGTGGAGGAACACATCTGGTTCTACGCTCGTCTGAAGGGCCTGCCGGAGGACAGGGTGAAGGCTGAGATGGAGCAGATCGTTAATGACATCGGACTGCCTCACAAACGAAAGTCCCGCACCAGCACCCTGTCCGGTCAGTTTGAGTTTTTCCCTGATGCCATTTTCAGTGTTATCTTAATTGCTCAAAAGTCTTCTTATTCAGTCGAACGTAATGTGGTTACCATACTTAAATGTAAATGGGAAAGGAAAATATTGTTACTGTGACTTAAATGTAGTTATGTAGTCCAGGGAAACAATTTTTTCATGTGTTTCATTTTTAACATTTCAAAATGGTAGAAAATCCAGTTACTACAGAAGCCTATTGCCATAGAAGCCTCATACATGTGGATTTAAAGTTTCAAAAGGTCTCTGAATTTTTGACCCTGTGGTTTTTTTTTTAGGAGGCATGCAGAGGAAGCTATCTGTGGCCCTGGCCTTTGTTGGGGGGTCAAAGGTTGTGATCCTGGATGAACCTACTGCTGGGGTTGACCCGTATGCACGCAGGGGCATCTGGGACCTGCTGCTCAAATATAGACAAGGTAAATGCAGCTGTTGGTCAATAGTTTTTTTTATGGATCTGCAGTGAATGTGGGGAATTGGCTGCACCACTGGTTATTTTTAAGCTACACAGAATGCACAAATGAAGAGCTATAGAGGTTACACTTGAAGAAAAAAATGACTTAATCAAGTTTAATAATACTATTGTACATGTTTAACTTTTCTAATCTGCTCTGTTTGTCCATCTCTCAGGCCGTACCATCATCCTGTCCACCCATCACATGGATGAGGCCGACATCCTGGGTGACCGCATCGCTATCATTTCCCACGGCAGGCTGTGTTGTGTAGGCTCCTCTCTCTTCCTGAAGACCCAGCTAGGGACAGGCTACTACCTGACCCTGGTCAAGAGAGACTACGACCTGACCCTCCAGTCCTGCAGGAACTCTGCCAGCACCGTCTCCTACAGCAAGAAAAACGAGAAGGTGAGACAAATGTTAATTTAATAGGAGAAGTCATACTCTTGGTCTTGGTCTCTGATTTAGGGATAGCTTAGAGGAAGAGCAGTTTATCGAGTTTCCCTTTGTTACACTGTCTTCAGAACTACAATGAAAACTTCTTCTTGTGAGAGATATTAGGGTTTCGTCAGTAAGAGAGAAATTAAAATAGAAGCAGGGTTTGTTTTTGTCAGTGAAATTGTTTTGCTACACTTACTACATTTAAGCAAGGTACTTTGAAAGGTACTTTGAGTCTTGCAATCAGATTTTTGTAGCAGGATGTAAAGAATTAATTTATGTAGTCCTTTTATTATTAATGTGTTGACCTTTTTTTCCTAATCTTAGGAGGACAGTGTATCAGAGAGCAGTTCTGACGCTGGTTTGGGCAGTGAACCGGAGAGTGAAACCACCACAATTGGTAAGACAAACAGATGATAAATTACTGCCTTAAAGCTATACTGGAAGTCATTTGCAAAAATCTCCCTCTTATCACCCAAAATCAAAAAGACGGACTGTAACAGAGAAAAGTGCCTCATCAACAGCAGATTTTTCAAACTGTCTCCTCTCGCTGCCAGTGTATGAAAATGCTTCTAGACAATGCGATGATGACCATGACTGAAATGATGAATACAAGATGTTTATTCCCTCATACTAACCCTCTTTCTCTTCCCTCCAGATGTGTCCCTTATCTCCAATGTGATCTTCAAGCATGTCCCAGAGGCTCGGCTGGTGGAGGACCTGGGCCATGAGCTCACCTACATCCTGCCCTACCAGTCCGCTAAAGACGGCGCCTTCGTAGAGCTCTTCCACGAGATTGATGACCGACTCACCGACCTGGGAATATCTAGCTATGGAATATCTGACACCACCTTGGAGGAGGTAAAGAGTTTACCCAACTTCTTAGAGAGGCATCAGTCTGTCCAATCTAAATTCAAAGTAGACATCATAGTTGGAAGAACAAAACCAGTGTCCATATTGTGAGAATGTAAAGTAATTTTGGTGGCCATTATTGCATAATACAGCAACATATTGTTTGTGTCTTCTTTCCTTTCATTATAAAACCACAGTACAATCCCACATGTGTTTTCTGTCAGTTCAACCCATTGCAGCAGCTGATACTTCATGTGCAGATCATTGAACTTTTTTTTAAATCTAATCTCATACACCAGATTTTCCTGAAAGTTGCTGAAGACAGTGGAGTGGATGCTGTTGAACTCTCAGGTGAGATTTACAGCACAATGTACACTGATGGCCTTGTGTTTGGTTCAAATAATAAAATTGCATCTCCAAAGAAGTGCAAGTTTTACAGCTTTATAGTTCCATACATGTTGCATTTAAAAGATGGTGGTTAAATCAAATACATAAGAAACAATCAGAAAGAAAGTCAGAGATCCGTGCATTTGTTGTGGTAACACCTGAAACTGAGGTAGCTCATGTTAAACTGTCGGCTGTCCTGTGGCTGTAGACGGAGTGGTGCCAACCAGGAGTCGCCGCCGCCACGCATTTGGAGACCACCAGAGCTGCCTGAAGCCCTTCACTGAAGACGACAACTTTGATTTCAACGACTCTGAAGGTGATCCAGGTAGAACTGCACTACAATGCAGAGCAGTCCTCTTACATGACATTTGTAGATTTTTCTATTTTAACGTATGTTAATTACAAAAAGGTTAGGGGTTTAAGGTCGGACTGAGGTTAGAGTTACATAAAATCCAATTTTTAACTGTCTATGGCACAGAGCTGATCTTTGCTCAACTTTCTAAAGGGATCAAAATCATCTTTCATGCTGTTTAAAGAGCCATGAAAATAACAGATTTGTGCTACAAAGCATAAAAATCTGATGCTTAGTGCCTGAATAAATGTAGACTCAGACATGCATTTGTTACTGCAAACTCCTTTTTAGTCTCGTTAACAATTTATGATTAGCCAACATTACTAAAAAGTCAGGACACGTACTCATCATGTTGTTAAATGTGCCGTGAGCTTACTCCCGTCTTTCCTGGTCTCCCTGTCCAGAATCCCGTGAGACGGACTGGCTTGGTGGAGCAGATGGTAAAGGTTCATACCAGGTGAAAGGCTGGAGTCTGAAGAGACAGCAGTTTGTTGCTTTACTCTGGAAACGATTCCTCTACGCTCGCCGCTCCAGGAAAGGCTTCTTTGCTCAGGTGAGCTGATAATATGCCACATATTTCTCATACAGAGATAACTGCTCAGTAAGTCATCCTGCCTCACATTAGTCTTGCACTACCAATAGTGCAGAAACAACAAGTCATACTTCATTAATTGGTGTATCTGATGAAAAGTATCTGGGCTTTGAATCAATGGTTTAAAGTTTAAAATTTGGGAATCAACAAATACTGGGGGAACAACTTTTCATGTTCATCAGTTGTGGTAAATCCTCAGTCTCCAGTTCTACCCACTTTTAAAAATAACCATTATGTTGTTTTCCAGATTGTTCTTCCAGCTGTGTTTGTGTGTATTGCCCTGGTGTTCAGCCTGATTGTTCCTCCTTTTGGAAAGTACCCAAGTTTGGCCCTGCACCCCGGCATGTATGAAGAACAGTTCACCTTCATCAGGTAAGATATTTAAAGATGAAAGTAAAACATTAAAGTAGGAAAATGGCATAAGTTTAAGGAAGTTACTAGTTATGCAAGACACTATGCATACCTGCGATTTTGTGTGTGCGTGTGCGTATGTGTTTATTGAGAAATAGCTATACAATAATTCCAGTTTCCACTTTAAAGGCCCTGTGGGCTTTGCCTGTTGCTTCAGAAATGTGATAATTACCACACAGTGCAATTAAGATACTTCAGATGTCATTCTAAATACTACTTTTACTATTTACTATTTACTATTACTGTGAATTTCCAAATGATTTGACTTGTCATTGACTCTTTGCATAACTCATGCACCTCTCCACCTCTTGATTGTACAAGTTTATTGAAGATCAGAATTAAAATAAAACATTGAGCCACATCAAATTAGACCATTCTCATTGCAGACACTTAATAAACTCTGTGTGTCATTAAAAGGTTGTTGTGCCTTTGTCTCTTCGCAGTAACGATGCACCTGAGGACCCTCAAACCAACAAACTGCTGGGAGCTCTGACTGAAAAACCAGGATTTGGAACACACTGCATGGAAGGAGAACCCATACCGTAAGTGTTTTTTGCTTGTTCGTTCATTTGTTTGTTTGTCCTTGTCCTCATTCTCTGGAAAAAGAAATAAAAGTTGACAGCATCCAAGAAGTTACAAAGATAATACACACACATATTTTTTTATGAAAGTGCAAAAATACACATTCATTCACTCAAACATGACATTGTTCCATGACCTTGGTTTAATTTGATCATATTTGGTGAAAATGTAGTTTTTTCCATTTTAACAAGTTTTTCTACACTGACATTATTATAATTCTGTTTCATGTCCACCAGTTGCCTTTTTCCTGTTCTAATCTAAACACTTGTCCATTCACGTTTGTCACGTCACACTGTTTTTTACGCAGTGCTCTTGGTTTAACTAGTAGTTCCTGCTTTCAAATAATAGCTATACAGTAGTACACAATCATCAGTATCTATAACAACCTGTGTGTGTCTGTGTTGTAGTGAAGCTCCCTGTAAGGCAGTAGAGGATGAGTGGTTGGTGCCCGAGATCGCTCCGAGTGTGAAGGACTTATTCACCATAGGGAACTGGTCCATGGAGAATCCCTCCCCGCTGTGTGAGTGCAGCTGTGATGGACGTAAGAAGATGCTGCCAGAGTGCCCGCCTGGTGCAGGGGGACTGCCACCACCACAGGTTAGGGATACACATGCACAATTAGCCAGGAATAAAACAGTGAAAAGGGACACTAACATTAAACTAAACTTGTGTGTGTGTGTGTACATCCAGATGAAAATCAGTGAAACAGACACGCTGCAGAACCTGACTGGCAGAAACATCTCCGACTATCTGGTCAAAACCTACGCTCAGATCATCGGCAAGAGGTAGTGTAACACTCTCTCATCACATTTTTGATTTTATCATCGTCTTTTTAGGAATGTATTGGTAATCTTTGACTATTTGAAACCATGTAATTATTTCTTCATTGTATTAAGTTTCCACTCAAAGCGACTTTTTCTTCCCTCACAGTTTGAAGAACAAGATTTGGGTCAACGAGTTCAGGTACATTTTCAGATGTTAATTTCAAACTTGACTGATATTGAGCTGAACACCATTTTTTTACTCTGTCCTTCGCTGATACTAAAATGTGTGTGCTTTATACAGATATGGTGGATTCTCATTGGGTACCAGGAGTTCTCAGCTCCTCCCTCATCGTGATGAGGTTGATGATGCCATCGCTCAGCTTCGGGCACGTTTCCGCCTGGAGAGGGTAAGACAGTCACCTTACACACATTAAGTGACATCCTTCAGTACAGTGCACTGTCTAAAGAAACCTGATGCATATGAAAAACCTGCATTCTGAATTTATTGTGCAGTGTTATTCGACAAGCAGATTCACATCAGTCAGTCAAGGCTAAAACATGTCACTCTTCTACACATGGACACATTCAAACTTCATCATGATGCCCAACACTGGAGAAAATAATGTTGCTCAAACAATCTTTGTTCTTTATTGAGCAGTGTCTATTAAACAGAACAAAGGAAAAGTTATATTAATGTGAAAATGTATTTCCCACAATGCTCTTTCCATATTCAGAAATAGTCATCTCCTTGAATGCACCACGTTAGTTCACAGATCTGGACTTCATCTGAACTTCTTTTCTGTATTATGTGTTCTCCAAACTTCTGTTGTTTTACCTATGGCTGCTGTGAAAATAACAAGACTTGAACACTGATTAATGTCACTGCAGATCTTAACCATGTTTCCCCATGCACTTAAACAAGATCTCCTCTCTCCCTCTCTCTCCTTCTCTCTCTCTCTTGTTGACCTTGTTGTCCCTCCAGGGAACTGCAGCTGATCGTTTCTTTCGCAGTCTATCCAGTTTCATGCAGGGATTGGACACCAAGAATAACGTGAAGGTTCGCAGACACACACACATACACACAAGCTTGTTATACAACTGCACGTGGCGCTGCAGGTTGTCTTAAAGATTTCTCACCAATTGCTCGAGCAATGTGACTGTTGCGCCCCGTATTGAACCCATCTGATATGCCTCCGTTGCTCCATTCAGGTTGTGTAATTTACTTGCATAATAATTTCACAACATTACAATATCAGCTTGTCCTTTTTGAGAAAGATATCAAACATCTCATTTTTACATCTTTAATTTTACATTTTAGGCACTTAAATAATATTGTTATAAATGAAACTAACAACGCTTAAACCTTTAGAATACCAAAATAACTAAAACTAAAAATATGAAGTGCAAAGGTAGGACCCTCATATCTGTTCAGAAACATTTCACCTTTGCTAAAAGGGTGTAGTGGACAGAGCATTCTGCCATTTCATGTGTAGAGGGAGGCAGGTCAATTTACCTCCAATATGTTTGCGGGAAGCTTTATCTGTATTTTCAAATTAAAGAAAGTGAAATTTCATGTCCTCCTTTCCAGATCTGGTTTAACAACAAGGGCTGGCACAGCATCGGCGCCTTCCTCAACGTGATGAACAATGGAATCCTGCGAGCCAGTCTGCCAGCCGACAAAGACCACGGGAAGTTTGGCATCACCGCCTTCAACCACCCGCTCAACCTGACCAAGGAGCAGCTGTCGCAGGTTGCACTGTGAGTGTTAAGGCCAAAGGGGGGGTTTTAGTAGTTTTAATATTTCCCAGAGCATGGCTTGTTTCTCCAGCAAATACATTATTTACATGTTTTTTTTTCTTTTCTCTTCTGCTCCTCTGTCATCCTCACCCTTCTCTCTCACAACCCTTCTGTCCTTAGTATGACAACATCGGTAGACGTACTGGTGTCCATCTGTGTGATCTTTGCCATGTCCTTCGTGCCGGCCAGCTTCGTGGTCTTCCTCATCCAGGAGAGGGTGAACAAGGCCAAACATATGCAGTTTATCAGTGGAGTGCAGCCGTTCCTTTACTGGCTGGCCAACTTCGTCTGGGACATGGTAAGACACCTTCACCTTAGTCCAGCTGGACCCTCTGTGGTGTTCACACTGCCACCCAGAGGCAATCTGTGGGAATCTCTCCACACCTTGTTTTTGTGACAGCTTGTTACTGAGCAGTATTCCCTTTATTTGGCCTGAAAGTTACGGTAAAAGAGTAAATTCTTGATGACATTGTTGATATTCATACTAAGAATATATATTTTTTAAAGACAGGTAGTAGCTTGAGTAGTAGCAGCGAAATCTCTTTGCCAAACTCTGTGAAAATGTTAATTTATAATAGTAAAGACAAAAAAAATCTAAACATTCCTGCATGAAGTTACTGTCTTGTCCTCATAAAATAAGTTTTAACATACAGTCTGATGGGACCTCTTCCTCTTCCTCTTTCACAGTGTAACTACATTGTCCCGGCCACGCTGGTCATCATCATCTTTGTGTGTTTCCAACAAGACGCCTATGTCTCTTCTACCAATCTGCCTGTGCTGGCCTTACTGCTACTGCTCTATGGGTGAGACAGATATATACCCTTTGTGTTTCTTTGTTTCTTTGTTTCCTAAAATCTTTTACTTCCTTTTATTCTTCCCCAACATCTCTTCATCTCATGTTGTCTTTGTGTGTGTCTCTCTCCAGCTGGTCCATCACCCCTCTGATGTATCCAGCCTCATTCTTCTTCAAGATCCCCAGCACTGCCTATGTGGTTCTGACCAGCGTTAACATCCTCATAGGAATCAACGGAAGCGTCTCCACATTTGTCCTGGAGCTCTTCGGAGGCAATGTAAATAATGTCAAATCAAGCTGTCTCTGTGTTTTTGTTCAGTCACTTAAGAGTAGATGCTTTAACGCTGTTACAATTGTGGTAAACGCAGTGGTAATTCTGTTCACTATAACAGGAGAAGATATATCTAGAAGAGGAAGGCATGAAGAAGTGTCACCTTAATTAATTTAATAATTTTGTTGATTTCACTTCTCTGTTTCAGGAGATTGGAGGTGTCAACGACATTCTGAAGAACGTGTTCCTCATCTTCCCTCACTTTTGCCTGGGCAGAGGACTGATCGACATGGTGAAGAACCAGGCCATGGCCGACGCTCTGGAGAGATTTGGTAAGGACAGTAGCATAGGCTAGGATGTTTAGCAATATGAAACACACTCTGCAGTGCTGAGCAGATTCTGTCAGAATACCCTGGAGCAGAACAACCACCCATGAGGAAATTTTTACAAAAATACCTTATACAGCAAATAATCTGAGCGATGAGATAAATGTAGGTGTTGACCAGGTAACCAAAAGAACTTGTCCAAGTCAGATGTAAAGATGTAAAGGAACAGCTTAAGGCTTTTTGCTTGTAATAATACAAATATGTCTTTCCTGTTCTTCTGGTCATGGTTCTGTAGGTGAAAACCGATTCCGTTCCCCGCTGGCCTGGGACATGGTGGGGAAGAACCTGTTCGCTATGGCCATAGAGGGCGTGATCTTCTTCTGCATCACCGTCCTCATCCAATACCGCTTCTGCATCAAAGCCAGGTGGGTGGCATCCACCTTCTTGTCGGTGGTTTGCACAGCAACAAGCAACCAAACAAATTGCCATTCTTCACTCACTATTCAACATATTAAACAATACACACCATTCATTATCATCCTCAGTTTGGAGTTTACTTCTTCCCATAACACAGCGCTCCTAGCAAACGTATAAGCTAAAACAAGTGCCCTCTTGGAGGGGGTTTTAAGGGTTTGACAAACTTGTAGAAGTTGGATTCCTCATCAATGGACAATCTTACCCCAGGTTTGACTCTGAAACATGTCTTGTGATTTTGACTCTAGTATGACTTCTCCCTACTCTGTATGTGATTTCCCAGGTCATCTAGCAGTCATCTGAAGCCCATTGGAGAAGAGGACGAGGACGTGGCCAGAGAGAGACAGAGGATTCTGAGTGGAGGGGGACAGTCAGACATCCTGGAGCTCAGACAGCTCACCAAGGTCTACAAGCGGAAACAGAAGCCGGCAGTGGACCGGCTGTGCGTTGGCATCCCTCCTGGAGAGGTGAGATAGAGATCTTACCCCTGCTACTTCACGCATGAAGCTGTCCAGACCTCTTTAAAAAAATCATGCTGTCCTCTCTACATAAAACATAACCACAGACATTCAGTGTTTCATTTCACCCCATGGAGTTTGCGTAATTTATTTTTCATAATGTTTCCTTAAGAAATATTTGTTGCATCAGATGTCTGGGCACTATTGCTCTAATCATTGTTAGACCATTTCACTGATTGCAACCTGCTTTTAGAGTGTCAGCCAAATACCTACTGTCACAGCTTTTATGTAAGAACCATCTCTTTGACAAAAATGTACATGTAATTTCTTACTGGTTTGTTAATGTTGTTCTAATCTGGTAAACAGTCATGTTTCTGCTACAGCTGAGCTAGAAAACCATTTAATGCACTGAATGTGTGAAACAGGTTCTTAAATACTGTATACTCTGCTATATCCCACTGAAAAAAAAAAACATTTGTATTTCTTCTTTAGAGAATTTATCAAATTTATCAAATCCCCTGATGCACTCTATCTGGAATACACTTCTGTGAACTATGTTATATTCCAGGAATTACATTACAACAGGAACACTGTAAGTTTAAGATATGTTCGAATGAGCAACGTAGAGAAACAGCCTCAGCAGTCCAACAGCATTAACCGACTCACAAATCAAAGTCAACATGGTCTCTCTTTCACTTGTAGTGCTTTGGTTTGCTGGGCGTGAATGGAGCAGGAAAAACAAGCACCTTTAAAATGCTGACAGGAGACTCTTTGGTCACCAGTGGAGAAGCCTACCTGGCCGGCAAGAGGTAATAAACATAAAAAATGTACAACATATTTAATAACTTACATTGGACTTGGATTTAATATATTAGTAATATACTTTATTTGCACACTACACTGCGACTCAAGACTAGACTGAATTGGCTATATATTTTTGCATTGTTGAGTGCTTTATTTGAAACTTCTCCAACCCTCTGTGTGTGCGTTTCTCACACTCCAGTGTTACTACTGAGATAGACGAGGTGCATCAGAACATGGGCTACTGTCCTCAGTTTGATGCCATCAACGACCTGCTGACGGGCAGAGAGCACCTCGAGTTTTACGCCATTCTGAGAGGAGTGCCTGAGAAAGAAGTGTGTGAGGTCAGGAAACACACATACACACTCATACACACACACACACACACACACACACACACACTTGGACACATGGGCTCAAGACAAATACACATGCAGTCTCATGCTTACAACTGCAGTTCTTCAAACATGAAAAAGATGATTCACAATCATATAAAGTAAACAGAAATACAGAAGAAAAAGCACACTCACAAGGACTTCATGGGAATTCAGGCCTACCATCAGTATAGTCATAAAAGTTCCTCTTATGTCCATTAGGTGGCAGAGTGGGGCATCCGCAAACTGGGGCTGATGAAGTATGTGGACAAGGCGGCGGGCAGCTACAGTGGAGGCAACATGAGGAAACTGTCCACCGCTATGGCTCTCATAGGAGGACCGCCTGTTGTCTTCCTGGTGAGTCGACCCCTTTCAAACACACAAACACAACTCATCGATTAATGATCAGTCACATAAAGCCGGATGGCTGGTCACGGAGTCTGTCTGCCTGATGACCCTGGATTCTGTCTTCTGCATTGTATATTCTGGCAGCAGCTGAGTTGTATCCGTTGTTTTATGCTGACAGGATGAACCGACAACAGGAATGGACCCTAAGGCGCGCCGGGCCCTGTGGAACGCCATCCTGAGTATCATCAAAGAGGGACGATCTGTTGTCCTCACTTCTCACAGGTTAGACTGAGGCACAGATTTACATCCTTTCAGTCTACTAATGAGCACACAGCTACATACAACAGTCCATTTGGCTTCAACGATAACAGGCGCACAGGACTTTCAGGTTACATAACAAATCCCTCTGGCAGCCATGTTAGAGGTCCTCAGAATGCACGGTGTGGGTGTCTCTTCCAGTCTGTTACATATTCAGACAGGATTTGAACTCAACTAATTCTCTATGGGACCTCCATGATGGCCAGCCAGCTTGGTTTTCTATCCCACCAGCTAGTTAACTGCATTCACCAGGTGCCCCAGGTATAAAATAGTCCCTGATGTCACAGCGGCTTGTTGAATGAAAACTGTCATGACTCTGAGTTCTGCAAAACAGGATTGAAAATCACTAATTTAGCCTACAATAATGCAACATATCAGTATATTATGACCCACTATTTGTTCTACAGTTGACTCACTGATCATTTGTGAGTTTTCTCTGAAACAACTCATCTAATTCCAGTGTTTTCTTGTGCTTTTTCTCAGTATGGAGGAGTGTGAGGCGCTGTGCACCAGGATGGCCATCATGGTCAACGGCAGGTTCCGCTGTCTGGGCAGCGTACAGCACCTCAAGAACAGGTGGGAACACACACCAGCAGCAGTTCAGAGATGTACCAGCATGTTTTACAAGAACTGAAGTGAACTGCTTGAGCTTGCTGGAGCTGACACTGTTGTGTCTTTGGCTAAAACCACTAATTTATCAGTTCCATATTAGGAATTTTCCACGTTTAGATTAGATTCTGTGGTTTTAAAGAAACTTTGCACTCAAGACAGCACCATGAAGAATGCCCATGAAGACCCAATAGTCATCTACATTTTCTTTTTCTCTTTCTTTTGCCAGTCTCTAATAATAGATATAACACAATAGTAATTCAGCTTGTAGCCAGCTGAGTAAAGTTTTTACATTTACTTATATAGACAGTTGATATGTGTGGTAGGTCTTTCCCCAGCAAAAATCCTCTGGCACACAGGAAGTGATTTGCATTTCTACTTAGTTAGAAACTGTGGGAAGTGAAGTGCAAAGGCACTAGAGCAATAAGTGTGCACCAAAGATGATGACAAAAAATACCTCGAAAAATAAGCTCAAATGTTCTTCTTTGTGTCTTCAGGTTTGGCGATGGCTATACCATCATCCTGCGGGTAGCGGGGCCGGACCCAGACCTTCGGCCAGTGATGGAGTTCATTGAGCGGGAGCTGCCGGGAAGCACGCTGAAGGAGAAACACCGCAACATGCTACAATACCAGCTGCCATCCTCACTCACCTCTCTGGCCCGTATCTTCTCCCTGCTCTCCAAGAACAAGGAGGCGCTCAGCATAGAGGACTACTCTGTGTCCCAAACCACTCTAGACCAAGTAAGCAGACGTACCCAAGGGCATCAGTATAACCTTTAATTGGAGCACATGATAATTTAAGCACATGATAATTTTTCTCTCGTTGCCTTTTTTCCTCCTAGGTATTTGTTAATTTCGCCAAGGACCAAAGTGATGAGGACCATCTGAAAGATGTCCACTTGAACAAGCGAGACGCTGTCGTGGTGGACGTTTCCCAGCTCAACTCCTTCCTCATGGATGACAAGGCCAGGGAGAGCTGCGTCTGATTCCACTGCCCCACCCCAACAAATAAGGACCACTAACTGAAGAGGAGTTGGACATTGTTCATTTTTTTATTTCTATTTTTTAGTCTTTTTTATTATCATTTCTCAGTGGACCTGCAAATAAGCGCACAGCCTCTTGAAAAAGATGAGGCAGGGACTGCAGGCATTCAGACAGCCACTGAAACAATGAAAACTCAATGCAAATCAATGCAAGAAATATAAATATATATATATTTAAGAAGAGATGGTATTTCTGTGAGGGTTGGAGACTGGTGCTTCTCCTTCACAAGAGACAAAGAAGGAAAGGACTGAAATTGAGCAGACTGGAAAGACTTGAAACAACAGTAGGATGAGGATGATGAGTTTGGCTGGAAAGCTCTCAGCCGTTGGCGGCACTACTCGCTCACTGGATAAGGCATCTGGGACTGGTAAACCGAGATATTGCTGGTTGGAATCCCCATTCTTTGAAATAGTTAGCAGTAGTCAGTTGGACTGTGTATGTGGCACTCGTGTACCATGAAAAGACTGTTTTGGAAAACGTTCCAGTCACTCACTGCCAACGCAAACAGCATGGACTGACTGACATTTTTTTTATTCAGGATCAAACCTCTCAATCTCTCTTTGTTACCAAGCAAAGTTGTTTTACAATGCAATTTGTGGATAAAAGTCTCTACAATCCAACTGATTTGACTCTGAAATATTTAGTTAAGCAACGTTCAACTAATTTTATCCGTTATGTCTTTTTGTTTGAAGACTAAATGCATCTGAAATGGTGTATGTAACCTCTATGGACATTTGGTCTGGATTTTTTTTTTTTAGAATGATAACAAAGTTGTCTTTTTTGTTATGTTTTTTTTATTTTTTTTTTTATTCTTGATGTCCTTGATGTTGTCCAGCACAGTGCCTATACTATGTCATGATGGAGAGAGAAATCAGAGCACTCCAGCAACAACAACAACAACATGTACGTAGGCCACTAAGATATGGGACAGCTAACATGTCTTGTATAAAAGCACAAAAAGGAGCTTTTTGTGGATGTATGTGCGGAGACAAAACTTGACTGCTTTTAAAACCATGTCCTATATCATCAAAAAAATTGAATGTGTTCCTTGACGTCTCTAAGATGGATGTACAGCTTGCCACAATGGATTGCTTTCACTCACCCCCTTAAAATTAAACAAAATGTTAAATTGGATGGACACAAAAAAGGCCACTCAACTAAAAGCAAAGGACTGATCGACTGATCTTTGGAAGTGTACTGGAAATATATATTGCATGCTTTCCACTGGGCCGCACACTGGGACAATCCTTACTGCTTTGTGTGTGCGCCAAAGCATGAACCGTCAGATCACTTTCTGAAGGACTGGAGAGGACTGAAGTCCTACTCTGGCGTCGTTGGATTGCGGGGCGTCTTTCTAGTACATACATGTGAGGTTTAAA
>OMLB01011195.1:1234-22382 GCA_900302555.1 Myripristis jacobus | reverse complement strand
TGTATGTTAATATCAATGACCAATAACTGTATCTTACCTTCATTTACTGTGACTTCACTGTGTCTATTTTAAATCTCTATAACAACTTCTTTCTCAAAATTGAGGCAAATTTATTAGCAATAAAATAATAAAATATCAAAAAATGATATCAGGTTCAACCCAAAATAAATTACAGTACACCCAAAAAGCTGATGTCTACTGACCTTTTCCCAGAAATCACCAAATTTGCTTGACCCAAATAAATTGTATTTAGGCTCCTTTAGCCCTTTTCTGTTACTTCTATTTACCTGCACCTTTAATGTAATTAGTTATTTTACCTTTTTGTTTAACCAAGAAACAATATCGATAAAAACAAACAAAAAAATACAAAATGCAAATACAAAAAAACAAAAAAAGTCATATGGCACCTTTAAAATACTTTCAAACCTACAGAGGGCCCACACACACTAATAACAAGCCGGCAACCAGAAAGTAAAAAAATAACCCCCATTGCAGGCCTGGTCGATGTTGGGGCACAACGGGGCAATAAAGCTTCACTCTGGATGAGCAAAATAAACATAAGAGTACTCACGGTGTGTAGAGTCCCACTTCACCTCCAAACAGCGGTACCCCACAGGCTGATGGCTGCAGGCTAACCGCAGCCTGGCGTGGAGACGGTGGCGGCGTGGTGAAGAGTGATGTGGCGTGGAGACGGTGGTGGCGTGGTGAAGAGTGATGTGGCGTGGTGAAGAGTGATGCGGCGTGGTGAAGAGTGATGCGGCGTGGTGAAGAGTGATGCGGCGTGGTGAAGAGTGATGTGGCGTGGAGACGGTGGTGGCGTGGTGAAGAGTGATGTGGCGTGGTGAAGAGTGATGTGGCGTGGAGACGGTGGTGGCGTGGTGAAGAGTGATGTGTTACTTGTTACTACATTTCTCAGTCGTTTTTCCTCTCGTTTTCGGCATTGTTCTCTGCATATCGTCGCCGCTCCCTCACTCCCCCTTGCTCGACCACTCGCTCCCGCCAGCTCCCGCCCCACAGCCAATCACAAACCAGAACAAGTGACATGAACCATAAACATCCAGTTACATGTGAGAAAACTAAACAACAGAGGTTTTCACTGCAATAACGTACAGGCTTCCCATATACCTGCCAATAAGGTATGTTGAATAAAAGATAATATAGTTTTCAGCTTGAATTGGACATATTAATGTCAACAAACACATCTACTTTTAACAAAACATATGTATTTTGAGCATTGTAACTATCACATCAATGTTAATGATTAGTAAAGGCAAATCAAATTTGTTACCATGGCAACTCATGCAAATAGGTGGGTCATCTCTCCACTTGTAAATAAACAGCGTGGGCAGTCTGTCTTAAGGATCTGATTGGCCTGCAGTCTGGGTGTAATGGGCTGCTGAGTGATCTGCTGAGCGTGCACATGCTCCCCGGAGGATGAACCCTGTCGCTTTTTGTGTCACCTCTCCTCTAGCGCCACCCTCAGGCCTGCATCTCCATTTAGCTCCAAATCTATCAGGTGGATTGCCATGGAATTTGGAAGGCACACTCACGCTCCCCAGAGGATGAACCCTGTCAACCTCGGTGACCTCACGGCGTTTCCTCTGGCGCCACCTTCAGGCCAAACTGTTATAAACCCCATTCTCGGCAGGCCCCAACAGGCAGCAGTAATCGCAGGGGGCGCACGTTCTGTTTTTTAATGAATCCTGTTTGTGTATTCCTTTCTCCCCGAGATAAACGATTTGTTTACTTGTTTGCGTTTACTTAAAATGCTCCTCGGCTCGCTCCGGCCTCCGTCGAGGGATTCTCTGCCTAGCCGCGGTTTCTTCACGGCGTCTGGCTGCACAAACTGCCTCCGTATCAGCAGATCACGGCACAGCTGAGGCGAAGCGGCGCGACTCTCTGGAGGCGTCGCATGCTAACGAGCCGCTCTCGTCCTGGACAGTGTTATCTTTGAAGTTTAATGTGTTTCCATTGACTTCATTAGGTGTAATTGGGGGGCTGCGTCGCGCTGAGGAGTAAATGTTTATTCATGAGGCTGAATCAGCCGGGAGGATGAATGAAGAGCGAACCGCAAAGCTGCTTGTTTGTATTCCATTCACTTTACTTCTCAATTTGTATTTAAACTACGCTCCCGCCGCATATATCACGCCTCGACATCGTTAGGCAACCGATAGTGAGGAGGTCAGGGGTCAGAGGTCACCGTCGATAAAGGAGTTTGAGGGAGATAAAGAATAAGAGGGAAGGACAGAAATAGAAGGGATTTAGATGGAATTGGACCGAGCGTGGAGGGGAGCTTTCAGTCTGCAGAGGAAGATAAGCAGCAGCTCTGCTCCGGCTGCAGGGGGGAGGTCAAAGGTCACCGCCGCCGCGTGGAGACTGGACAATAACACGTGAAGTGCAGCATCTGCAGCTGCACAGGAGAGATTTCAATCTAATCTGTGACACTTTCTTGTTTCTCCACACTTTGGTGGCTCTGAGAAGAGTTTGGGTGTTTTTTATGACTTAAATTCAGCATCATTTGTAAATGAACCCCAGCAGACATCACTGAACTTTGCCTAGGGGACTTGATTGCATCAGTGTGAGCAGAACAAATTGATTATTTAATATGAATTTGATTATTTTGGACTGCCGACAGTGAGCCCGCAGCAGCGTCTGACACACTCCATCAATTCATGACAGCGAGTGGAAATATTAACCAAACAAGATGACAAAAACATCTAAAAAATCACCAACTGGAGGCTGACGTGAGTGTTTTTTTTCTCCCCGGCTGACAGCTCATATTTCCTGTAAATCTGACAGGACATGAACACACCACTGACCTGAAGAGAGGAGGACATAAGGACACGAGGAAGTTTACTGTCAGTGTAATTTCTACCTGGAAATTGAGTTTGGCGCTCTCATAAAAGCAGCAAGGCACAAGATTAAAAGATTAAAAGTACAAACAACATAAGACTGTTGGTGAAAGCGACAGCAATGATGAATAAAATGATCAATAAAAAGTAAAAGGCGGTATACAGTGCAGTTTAAATATTGCATCTAGAGTAAATTAGAGCGCCGGGCTTGAGAGTGTTAGGTCACTGGCTCTATATTATCAGGGACAGAGTGCTGCTGAGCAAGGCATTTCTTCATGGTTTTCCTGGGTTAGACGGATGAAGCTGCAAAACAGCGATTATTAAACATGAAAGGTTCAGAGCAGGAGATTCCCACAGGCTTGGAAAGTCCTTGACGGTTTGTGGATTTGAGAAAAACAATAAAGCCTTGAAAGTTTTTTTTGTTTTTTTTTTTGTTTTTTTTGGAGATGAGAAGACGGGGCTGAAAGTTTTGATTTTTTTTTTTTTTGAAGTTAGAAAATCTATCAGCCCAAATCAGCAGCGGGCCTCAGCTGTGTCGTCTGAGGGAGAAACTGTCCTGGAGATCAGCGGCAACGCAGCGGCAGGAGCTCACGACTTGACAAGAAATGTGGGATGTTCAGTTTCGGTTGTCATGTCTCCCCCTCCAAAAACACAAGACCCTGAACTCCAGCAGACAAGACCTGGAGGCATTTTGAAGTTTGAGGTCTGACTGCTGAGCAGAAAAATAAAGTGGGCGATCAGATCCGAGCTGGACTGAGCCGATCAGCGGCCCAGACCAAGCAGAAGCTGCTGTCTGAAAAAGCCTTTTTCACCAAAGGCAGAGTGAAAACAACATGACTGAAGGCTACTCCAAAACATTGATTATCACCTATCAATATAATATCATCAGAATCAGAATAAGAGGCAGAAATCATTTATTGATCCCTGAGAGGAAACTGGGTCAGCTGCAGTGGCTCAAATTCTCAAGAGAAGAAAATATTACATGCATAAGAAACAGAAAAAGAAATAGTAGGAAAAAAATGTGCATTAGAAATTTGTAAAAATAAAAAAGTGTGTGAATTATGTATATGTGCATTAATCCTACAAAAATAATAAACTGATAAATACAGAAACAGAAACGGATGACTTGATAAAGACTACAGATGGTCTGAATATGTTGTTTATAAGCTCAGATCTGTCCAGACCGCTAATGACACAAACTGAAGGGGAGAAAATTTAGTTTTAAATTTACCATCACGTTTAAACTCGGACAAACTTAAACTGCAGCCAATATTTTTTTATTTCCTCGCATAACGCTGACAGCTGACACATTGTATGATGAATGGGAAAATATTTAAATGGGAAAATTTTAACTCGGGCAGAGAGATTGACCGCTAATTGGGGGTATGTGAGATTTTTAAGAAAATATAAAAAAATTCAAAAAATATAAGCCATGCATAATTCTTAAAATAATTGGCCTACGCTATAATACGTTCAATGAAAAATGTAAATGTAAGTTTTTTGTGCTTTAAATCTGCTGCCGTGGTCGTCGTCCAGAGAGTGGATCAGTGGTTGAAGCGTAGCGGCGATACAGCTGGAAACAAGGAGGAAGAAGAGAAGAAGAAGCAGAAACTCAAACAAGAGAAGCTGCTCAGGATCAGGATGTTTCACACTGATGGAGCTGGACCGACCCTCTGACCATAGAGAACTTTTCCTACTTTTTTTTTTTTTTGCACTGGTCAAGGGAAAAATATTTGAAAGGGGAACATTACTGAAAAAAAGTTTGAGAGCTACTGGCTTAAGCCACCAGAGGTACTTGGTTAAGGTTAGTAAAAGGTCCTGGTTTGGGTTAAAATACGGTGTCGTCTTTTTTCCTCTCTTTTTTTTCCTCATCCTCCACTCCGACCAGCTCCTTAGACCGACTGTTTTTCTGCGTCACCTGGACACACCGTGTACAGGAGCAGAATTAAATGACACGCCAAAGGCAAGAAAAAGAGAAAAAAAGTGTGTAGCAATAACGTGCAAAAAATGACTTTACAAATCGGCGTGTCGTTCACAGGAAACATCAAAGCTGCAGCGCGGCGTCGGTCCGGCACCCGTCCACATCTGAGCAGCGACGGATCAAAGAGCAGAGACCTGCAGACACTTCCTCATCACAGCACACTCATTATAATCATATTATATTAGAAAAAAACAACAACATTTGACTGTGTTCAACATCCAGTCTTTACTGTGAAGCAGCGTTAACGCAGATACCACACAGCCTCATGCACCAAACAACAAGTAAGAGCCACATTTTAAATTAAAAATCAGAAACTTAAACAGCCGAGTCTGGCATTCAAAATGAATCATGGAGCATTAAGTTAAAGACAAACGAGTGGAAATAACTGAAGAGGGGAGTTGTTTTTTGCAGTGCAGGGAAGGAGAGCAGGAGGCATTTTATCTGGATGCACCTGCTGATTTTTTTTTTTTTTTTTGTGTGTGTGTGTTTGGTCTGAAGCGATCATCGGCGGCGTGCGTCACTCGGGAAGTTTCCACGCTGGGAAATTCCCTCAGAGCCGTGGAGAGGTGAGCAGGGAACAGAGCAGACGCCTGGAGGGAAGCTGCACTCGCTTTCAATGCAAATCCAGCGATGCCACTAACATTAGCATGACATCATGTAAGGCCACACGGCACGCAAACATCACCCCGGGCTCACCGACTCACGGTGTCATTTTAAACCGTCCCATAAATTACCTTTTTAACTGCAGGAGAGAAGCGTGCACTCTTCACAATATATTTATATGTATATATTTTTTTTGCAATGCAGTTTTTCCATTAGAACAGAACGCCTAACCCCCTTTTTTTTTTTTTAATCTAGTGGCTGTCTAAGTGAACAGGGACTAGAAAGTCTACTTGCCCCTGATGTTCACTGCAGTTTTGTTTTCACATCATAAACCTGCATCTGTGGCCTCGCTGGATTCCTGCGTGTTGAAGTTCTCAAAATGTAATCAGCTGCTGCTCGCTGTCATTTGCAGTTTTCCATAAACACAGCCGCAGGAGGGAAAACAGCACACCAAACTATTAGACAGACCTGGAAATGTAAATTACCAACCTCTAAAAGCTGCTAAACAGAATTAAAGTGTTTTATCATGGATTTTTCTCGTCAGTCCATTGATTTGAATGGGTGAGATCAGTGATGTGAGGTGGACCAGCAGAGCAAGAGTGTTGTTTTTTGAGCAAATCCACAAATCTTTTTTTTTTCTACTTCAACAAATGTGAATTATTGAACACTTTTTTTTTAATATTTCAAATTCTTGTTTCTAATGGTTTCAAAGATTTTTTGCAGAGGAAAATCTGGGGCCCCTGTGACTGTGTGTGTGTGTGTGTGAGTAGATATGTATGTATGTATATATGTGCATTTATATATTTATATGTGGAGATAAATATTGATTGCACTAACTGTCATAGGCTAATGTAATCTGGATGGGCCAACTTTATTTATCATATCTCTGTTGTTTTGAATAGTAATATAAGGATTTATAATATTACCATGTCATCCTCCTGCTCCCTTTTTCATTTGTAAAAGTGTTTGTAAAAGTGTGTATTTTCTTCGATTGCAGTCTAGAATGAACAGTCCGCTGGCCGTCAGTGGGAAGTCCTGAACCAAGGTCAGCATCACAGTCCACATGTCTGAGAGGATTCTCCACTCAACAATAACAAGAAGAAACAAGAATTAAATGGTGAGAATAAAACCTGGGGGGAAACTCGGGGTTCTTGTCGTGTCCTTCTTGGCGTGAAAAGGCTGGACTTCAAAGCGAGAGTGGACTTGAGCACAAAGCTGTCATTATCAGCCTCTCAGGCCCGAGCGAGCTGAGCGCCCTCGCCGCAGCAGGTAATTACCTTTAGTGGCACAGGAAATCAATGCTTCCTGTTTACACAGATGGCTCCAGATTCTCCCGTCGGCCGGCCAGATAGATTCTCGGCGTTGGGCTCTTATCAGCGGAGAGCTAATGAAACGAAGCACAAACGTTATGTTGACCCCTCACTCCGACAGGTTCCTCCTCCATAATCGCACGCAGGACGACACAGGAAATGTGTGTGAGGTTGTAAAAACAGCCTCGACACCTTAACGCCTACTGACACGACACACACTCCCAAATTATCATTATTATGGCCATTATGTGTGTCCCTGCACACCAGGCTTGAGCCAACTGTCAATTAAACTGCTTTTAATTTTATTTTAATTTTTGGTGGGGGGCAGAAAAACACGGCACTGGTCAGTTCTCAGGTGTGTGTTCCTGTACTTACATAAATAAACCATTGTTTCTTACATGCTGTGTTTTATTTTAATGCATTCTCTCTGCAGCCTGCCATGCATTTACAGTTTGAAGCGTCCTCTACCAAGCCACACACCAGCTGCACTGTTCATATCAAACTGCTGTTATCAGAATCAGAGAGGAAACACTTTATTGATTATCCCAATCAGAAATTTGCAGCTGCAGTTGCTCTAATTCTCAAAAGAAAAAGTGCATGTAAGCATCAGTGTAATTCTGACCAATGGGAAAGGATTGCACATTCAGTCCATAAAGGTATAAAACAAATTTGAAATTCAGCCCTGGCAATTTTCATCTTGACCGGCCCTCCTTATCCTCAGTATACACACTTATGAGTAGCATAAAGCAATATCAGGCTATTTATGACATATAGGCTAAGCAGCAGAGATGAAGCTGGCAGCCTAACAGCAGGTGCACTTACAGGGTTTCATAAAATAACAGAATAAATAAATCACAGAGAAACAGCCTGGAGGAAACTCATGAGGCTGGTCTGTGTGAGTGTGTGTGTGTGTCAGCGTTTCAGTCTGCTGGGTGTATTGTGTGTGCTGGCTGGTGTGTTTTTGTCTTTCTGGCCGTGTGTGTGTTTCTCTGCACACCTGGTCGACGTCCCGCCATCAGCCCACCGCCTGCTCGCCGCCCTGTTTACCTGTTCGCCATTCAAGCCCGCCGGTCTGCTCATGCTCCGGAGAAAAAAAAAATCATATGTCATGAATACAATCTCTGACAAAATGCATTGCTGCTTTCATAAAACAAAACAGCCAAACTCAATTTTCACACTGGACTTGCTTTCCGTAATGTCGGCCTGGCCTAACGATGATCCGGAAATGTGTGTGAAGCTGGACGTTAATTAGCAGTCAGTCATCCCATGTTGTGTTTGCAGCTGAGCAGAATATCAGCACCATTTAAACTGGTTCTGCTGAGCCATAGCAGCTCTCTCACCTTGACATTATTTAAAAGCTTTAAGCAGCAAACAGAGCAGGACAGCAGGTCCCACCTGAGAGGACGCCTCGTCACACCTGTCCGTCCACCAGCGTCCAAAACCTTAAGAGTGTCTCTTTCTGTGGCCTCAAGATGCACCTGGGATGCTGTTCTCCGTTATGTATTCTTGATGAATTTTAGTGAATTTACAGTAAATGTGTTGGCTTAAAAACATGTTGCAGCATCAGCCCCAAGACTTTTTCCACTCCACATTTTCATTTTTTTTTGTTTTGTTTTATTTTTTTTCCCCACTTGTATCCATCTCAGGCTGGCTTTATTTTTGGTTGCACTCGTTCTGTCTGACCTTTGCCATCACATGGCTGGACGCCTCCACTTGAGGAGGTGAGGGCGGAGCCTCCTGCTCCTACCTTACAGTATGTGGACTCGGTAAACCCCAATCAGACGGGCTGTTCCAACATGAAGTGGGCTGCAGGCGGCACATTTTTCATCGTTTTTCTCCACATTGCTGCCGTTACAGCTCTCTAGCAGGACAGCCCATCTGGCGTTAGGGGGTCCGAGCCTGCGGTCCATCAGCCTCCAGCGTACAGTTACTCAGTCCATTAACTCAGAGCAGCTGATTAACGATCTGCAGGGGAGGAGTTAAACAGTGTGATGACCACAGGGAGGCGCTGTGTAGTGATCAGTCTTGCGTTGAATGCGCTCCTGTGTGTGTCGTGGAGCCGGTGGGAGACCCTGTCCAGGACGCCTCATGATATTTCCTAAATTCCTGCCAACATCTGTCTCAGCACAGCAGCGTCGAGTTGCCTTCGACAGCGTCCGTCAAACGGCTTCTTATTGCATAATTTACTGGGCCAGGCCAACAGACTGTAGTGTTGTTACCGCAAAACAACAAGCGCTTTCATCCAGGCTTTTTATTTAATTTTTAATTACATTATGAATCTCACATTTTAGTCCTGTGAGCCCTCACAGGTTGGATGAAGAGCCAGCTTTGAGGTTGTGTTTTCGGTCAGGTAACCATAAGGAAATGCATTCAAATCATTTTCCAACCCGTCGTGTCATTTTGTGCGAGCGCTCTCTCCCTTCGCAGCTGCCTTGTCTCCCTAACCTCCTTCACGCCTCCTTGTTTCCTTCGTTACCTCCTGCCTTCCTCCTCTCTTCCCTCTTTTCCTCTTCTCTCACCCAGAAACTGCAACACCGCATTTTGAGATGAGATGAGATGATGATGATGATGACCTTCTTTGCTCACTTTCCACTCCGGTGAGAATGCAGAGGTTCAGCTGAGGGGAGTGGGTTGCTGATGAGTTTGGACGCCTTGTTGACTGTCCACTGTAGTTTAACTCATTTTAGTCTTTAAAAATATATTCATAGGTCATTGGGTCTCAACTTCATAATACACAGGTTGAAAATTTTGATAACATCCATCAGTTAAAACCTGCAACATGTGAGGAGAGGAGAAAACCTGACACACCTGCGGCAAAGTCTGCATTAACCTTGAGGGTGTCAGACGGGAACGGACACGCAGAGCGCATTGTCTGATAAATTCCTCGTTGATTAGCAGACTGACTGCTTTAAATTGAAAATCAGAAGGACACAAAGGAGAGCTGATCAGGCCGGGACGCTCAGGGCCGAGCCGTGGGTGATGAGGACGCCGCTGGCAGCAAACTGACAGCAGCTGAGAGACCCACTGCGGAGAGGACGGAAACGCCACAGGAACCACTTTAGTGACTCAGATTTAGTGAAAAGAGCAATCATGAAGTATTTTGAGTCGACAGGCGGAAATATTTGCCTTAACCCAGAAAATTCCAATTCTTTGAATCTGGAGCCATTATTGGTCCAACTAAAGCCAAAAAAAAAAAGGAAAAAATTAAATTAAAATATCAATTCCCAACTATGAGTTTCAATTTGTGTCATATTTGGCACATCAGGCAATTGTGTTTGATTTAAAAACAAACAAACAAACAAACAAAAACATCATAAAACACCAAAATTCTTTAACACATTGGTAATTCCAAACATATTAACGAACACTTTTCCTTCCAAACATAGAAAATAACACTTTTTCCATTATTTAGTATTATCTTTTTATTATTTTGACCAGTTTGGTGAAAATGATCTCAATATACCTGCTGTGTTCAATTTGAGACGGCCATTTTCAACACGGTTTTACAAACAAAAATGTTATGAAATGTTCAGTAATTTCACATCGCATCGACTC
Organism: Myripristis jacobus; assembly: GCA_900302555.1. Lineage (NCBI taxonomy): Eukaryota > Metazoa > Chordata > Actinopteri > Holocentriformes > Holocentridae > Myripristis > Myripristis jacobus. Next base: position 12,081 of record OMLB01011195.1, on the reverse strand, counting down.
AGTAACTGTTCCTATCGATGTTTCAGTAAAGATTTGCTGTACAGTTGATGTACAAGGCTGAAAAAAATCATGTCTTAAATATGACATGTGCGGCTTTATAGGGTGAAAGGAATACTCATTTTAGCCTTTTTCCACCCTTTTCTGATGTGTTAGCTTAGCATAAAGACTTGAAGTCTATGGGAGTCGTTAGCCTGGCTCTGTCAAAGTGACAAAATAAACCTTACAGCAGCTCTCACAGTCTTACAGTGGTGGTGAGTCGTTTCAGGAGAAGCTAAATTCCCCTTTTTTAATCTATATAAATAAATAAACCTGGAACATGAAATTCTAAATATTAATTTGCATGAAAGATAAATAATATGAGTGCTTTCTGCAGAAGTTAGATGGTGGAGCTGCAACCTCTGAACACATCTTTCCCTGCGTCTGTCGCAGTGATCGTGCACCTCCAAGGTGGAGGAAGACCTAATTAACTTCTCCTCAAACCACTCGTCTTTTTTCACACTGAGCTTGTGTTGCTGAACTGAGCTGAAAGCGCTGCTGCAGAATCCGCCCCTGTCCTTGTCCACAGCCGCCGCAGTCTGCCTCACATAATGAGATTCTGCTGGTGTATTTCTGTGTAATTTTCTATTCAGCCTTCAGCCGAACCCGACACTCAAACATCAGCCAGGCGGCGTTTCAGAAACACGAGGTCTGTGTCAGAAAAGTGCAATTCATACAGGACAGTTTTTGGGGTTCAGATGGCTCCCTTTGTGTCGTTACCGTCCTTTTCTGTGTTATTAGGACACAGGAGAGCAAAATTGATGCTCTTGTCACAAAATCTCTAATCTCACCTGGCCGCTGATGTGCTGCTGTCCTGTTTCTGTCAAACCCCCCCCCTCCTCCCCACCGGGCTCTCGTCCACTTTTCATCCCTCGCAGATTTTTCTCTTGTGAGCTTGTCTTTGTGCGCTGTATGGGCTGTAACGCTGGTGAAGCCGGCTGTGGATACAAACGGTGACTGTGGGAGATTTTGGAGCGATAAGTTAGGCTGGCAGTTCACTTCAAAAGACTTAAAGGCATACTCCAACATTTTTTATGACAGTTAAGACGAGAGACCAGATGACAAGACAAGACAAGAGGTTGGTCAGTTCCTATGGGTAGCACTTCGTATTAGCTTAGCATAAAGACCTGAAGTCTATGGGAGTCGTTAGCCTGGCTCTGTCACAGTGAAAAAACAAACCTCACAGTTTGCTTTTCATTTGTTGTTGACGTGTATTTCAAATAAAAGCTCATAAACGTGGTGCATGATTTGTAGACTATTTTAAGGCTGTAATAAAAAAAAAAGTATATATATTTTGCACATTGCAGTGGCTTCCCTCTCAAGTGTTTTAATGGTTTTCTTGTTCAATAAGACCACATTCTGTCATCCTCTTTGCAGAAGCATCTGAAAGATAGTAAAACTGCAGTCAGTGTTAATAAAATATCATAACTCAGAGTGTGTTTACAGCTTCATGTGCAAAAGCTGTTGGCATCAAATGATCTCAGATATATACTGATACAGCGGTAGACGTGTTCTGACATTTTGACCGAGACGAAGCTCTTTACGTTACACATGGCGCTCGTGATGCCCTGCCGTGCTCTGACAGCGTGAGCGCGCTCGCTGCATGAACACGTGTTGAGTTCAGGTTCCTCTCTCTGGGGCTCGGAGCCGCCAGCTGCTGTCATTTCAGTCGAGTGGTGCAAATTTGAGCACTTCACACTGTTTGGGCTGTTTACCGGGCTGGCCGGGTGCTGGTCCCAGCGGCGCCGGCGGCGGAGAACGAGCCAAAATCGAATCGCAGCCAGACCTCACCGGCGCCGCAGCCAGCCATGCGACGCCAGGGCCAATCACGGCCGGGGGAGGAGTGGGAGGGGAGGCATCAGCGTAACAGGTTCATGTTTACACGGCGTTTCAGAAATCAGATGACGCCATTACTGTGGGAAATGACTGGAATACAAAAGCGCACACACACAGTTGTTCATGATGATGCTCATTTGTTGGCGAGTCTTCGGAGACGCGCATGTGAGGCAGGGCTGAGTGAAGGAATAAGGCAGAACATGCACATCCACGTTGTTTTTGAGAAGAAAAAAAAAGGTGAGGAAGGGAAATAAGCTGCATTAGCCGGCGAGAACGAGGCACGAGAAAACCCCATACGGCGTGCGGACATTTCCATTCTTTACCTATATGAATAAATAAACTCGGTACATGAAATCCTAAATATTAATTTGCACGGATGATGAATATTACAGAGCCGGGCGGATCCCGCGCTGCGCTCGCTCGGTGTGAGAAGCAGAAGGTATGAATGATGAATGTGGCTAAACTTCACCTGCAAGAAAATAAAAATAACTCAACAGAGCAGGGCCACTAAAGCATCCGTCCATTACTGAACCCGGACGTGTGCCACTCTTCAGATACTCCAGATATACTCCAGATATACTCCAGTTATACTCCAGATACTGCATTATTCAGACGAGCAGGTGAATATTACACGTTACGTTTTGCAGCTCCTCCCGTCGAGACAGAAAACGAAGCTGAACTGCCTTTTGGGGTTTTTTTGTGGATGGTGTGTCATCAGACTACATCCATTTTCCACATGTATTCTTATCCACTTGGGGTGAATTCATCCACTCCGGGAGCTGTTTCTGACAACAGCTGTTTTTAGCGGATGAGCACGCTGTGTTGCTGGGCACAAAAATGCCCACGCCGAGAAGAAGAAAAAAACGGTGCATTTTCAAAGTATTTTGCACCTTTTATCTCTGACAGGGGCTGCGTTTGGGGCCGGCCTGTGACAAGCTGTGAGCACGGGGGGAAAAAAACAAGCTGGTATTTCATATTTCAAAAAGGAGAGGCCATATAACTCTTTACAGCTCTGAGTCGGTGTCGAGCTTCAGGAATCTGCAGGTCTGATCATCAGCTGCTCGTTACACTAATCAGCCCCTCATCTCTGCGTTGGTTAGCCGAGCGAGCCGCGGCAGAGATCGCCGGTTGGATGGGGAACCCTGCAGACTTCGACGGCAGAGCGGCTCTCCGTCTCCAATCAGAGGTTCGGTTTTTGAGTTTCAGATCCTGATTGGCACCGTGTGGGACGCGGTGACACAGCTCTAAATTACAGCCCTCGCCTGGCGCTCGGCTCAGAGCGACGAGGGGCCGGCGCCAAAACAGACACATGAAAGCCCAACACTGTTATTTTCTTTAAATCAGAGTTTTTGGTGCCGCTGTTGTTTTTCCATACCACTAAATGATCAGGACGGATTGCAGCCAGGCTCACAAATAACAAGCCAGATGAGGCGGCTCTGTGGTGCAGCAACAGGAAGGATGTCACAGCGTCCCACAGGTGGGAGGCACTAATTACATTTCCTCACATTGCTGTAATTGAGCAGCTTTTTTGTGTACTTGCTTGAGCATTGCACTTCACTAAAAGCATGCAGTGTGCAGCGCGTTCTCTCCTCCTTTCCTAACTGCATGGAAAAGATCCCAGCTAACACAGTTTGGAAAAAGGAGCTCAGACACTTTCACTGCCAGGACATTTGAAACGAGCTGGCTTGGCCGCCGCTCGCCTCGTATCATCGGCTCTCTCATCAAGTCCCGAGGCTGATGAAACCTCGGGTTATGCCGGGTCAAACATGGGGAATTCAGAGCGATTTGGACAGTTTTGTCACGGCTGACGAGTTTCCAGCGCGGCGTCGGTGCTGTCTGGTATGAAGTTGATGGTTTTGCCGTGAGGTCTGAGGTCTGACATAAAGTCCTGCATGTCAGAGATGTTTTGTTTGTTTGGGGTTTTTTTTTTGCCTTTTGTGATAACTCCTTCGACATGTGTCCGACTGTCAGACTGTGGCCTCGCCTCTTTGACATGTTTGGAGCGAAGCACAGGCGGAGATCGCAGAGGGTCAAGGGGTCAGGTTCGGTCGTGTCGGCGTTATTTTAGTGGAAAATGATGGACCTGCTCTCTGTTCTGGGCAACTTCCTACATAATGCTGGAGTTTACGTGATGACACTGAAGGCAACACGTAGGTTATTTCAGGCGGTAAACATAACTCAGCCATGGAGGACAAGGGAAAAGGATTTGGAAACAAAAAAAGAACACCTGTGTATGCAGGCCGGGCCCGGTTACTATTTTCTCATCTGGAGTCGGTTCCCGACCTGCACTCTAGTGTTTGTGAGTGTGTGTACGGTGTGTATGTGTGTATGTGTGGCATGTGTGTATGTGTGTGCACGTGTGTATGTGTGTGCATCACTACAGTAGATCATCACTCTAAAAAAAACCAGGTGACAGACATGCTTCCTCCTCCTCTGTAGAATAAAACTCGTTTATCTGGCTCTTACGGTGAAACCTGCTTTCCTGCCCGCTGAACATGTCGGTATGACCCTTACCAATTATCTTGAGTATGGTGGTGATGGTGTTTTTCTCTGTCTGCATCAGAAAGAAACTGACTCAACCCAGAAAAAAACCCAAAACAGATTAGCAGTCAGTGTTTGTGCTCAGTTTGATGACTGAACTGTAAAGACGTGGCATCGTTTCTCTCTTCTCCTCTCGGCTGTCAGCTCAGAGGTTTTGCTGCTGAGCGACAGCGGCAGGCCGAGCTGTGGACGCTCAGCTTTCATGGGGAGCATGCAGTAGTACATCGCTGATTGTGAAAATGCGGTACATAGGGGGCGCTGTGGGCATCACTTTTGGTGTCCTCCACCAAGAATTGCTGAAGGGAAATTTTCCTGCCTCTTGTCCCAGCCAACAAGGAATTGGAATCAACGCCTGCAGACATCTGTGGGTGGTACGTAAGACTGGAAATATTATTTTTTTCCAAACAAAACATCCATTTTGAAGCTGAAGTGAGCGAGCGACATAGCATTTCTGTTCTTGAAGGACAGCCGGGGTCTAACATGTAGTGTGCCAGGACGTGGCCGATGGTCACGTGACCGTCTGGACGGACAGAAATATCCTGCCGTCTGATCCCAGCGGCGGCCGTCACCTCGACCGGTGTGAGAGCTGCTCCGCCGCCGTGGAGAGAGAGCTCTAATCGATGGTGCAAAGTTGTGGAAAGAATCTGAAACTTTGATGTAAGTGCACGATGATGATCAAAAGCCTCAGCGGGTCGCAGATCACGCGGCTGGCTTTGATTTCCTCTCCGGCCCCCTGAAAGCCCACGGGGCCCGCGGCGAGCAGAGGAGGAGCCCAAACAACCGGAGGGAGGCTGAGCCCGACGGGGGAGGAGGAACGAATAACCCGAGCTCCGTGAAACAGCGTTACATCAGCCAGGAGGACTCATTTAATCACAGCTGTCTCCATTTTCCCCGAGTTGTTTGATGTGTCACGACGTTCCCACCGGGATGTAAATTAACGGCAGAAAGTGGATGCACACGTAGAACTTACTGCCTCGGCCCTCTTTATTTAAAAAAAAACAAAAACAAACCCACAGTGGGCAGGTTTTGAGTGAAGTTTTTATAAATAAATAAAAATGAATAATAAAGTGAAAGTGTCTGAGCTCCTTTTTCCAAACAGTAACTGTGTTAGCTGGGATCTTTTCCATGCAGTGAGAAAAGGAGGAGAGAACACGCTGCACACTGCAGGCTTTTAGTGAAGTGCAATGCTCAAATCAAAATAAAAATAAAAAAGGATATAAATAAAAAAGTCGCCACATGAGTGCTGGGTCAGGTCAGCAGCAGCTCTGAAAAAGGTTATCTTGAACACACAGGCAAGCCAGGCCTTTGCTTGGTGACTGTAACTTGTCACTTACATGTGCACCTCCACGTTTGCTCTTCCTCAGATATACATTATTTTATTTCCTGCGTCCTCTCTGGCGTGTGTGTGTATATTAGCCACATATATAAACGTATAATTTGCGGTGCTTTCTCCACCGCGGCTGCTCTCCTGCGACGAACACCTCCAGCCAACACGGCACGGAAAACATCAGAGCTTTATTTAATCAGGGATGGCTCTCGAGAGGAAGCTCTGTTTTTCAAAGATGTCCTTGATACACAAACACTGTGTGTGTGTGTGTGTGTGTGTGTGTGTGTGCGTGGTTAAACACTGAACGCAGGGCAGCGGTGAACAAGATGCACTTTGATTAAAGAGGTAAGGTTTAAAGGTGCACTATGCAAAACAGAGGAGGGTCGATTGTTTACCGTTGACATTTACATTTTTATTCTGCATCGTGCGTCTGGAAACAGCGACTGGTGCATTTCTGTTCGCTCCAGAAACATAAAGGAACAGCCTGACACGGTGAGCCTGTAGTCCTTTGTAGTTTTACAAAAGTTTATCAGAGGATTTGACAGCTCTTCACATATTCAGCTGTACATACTCTGTTTGCTTGTGCAGCTTTCATCGATGGAAAAAAACATTCAACAGCCTCGTCTGCACAGAATATTAGAAAAACCCGCAAGCGAAGAAAGAAATGCTGCAAAAAATCAAGTGAATTAAAGTGCACTTGCATAACATCTGTGTAAGCAAATAAAATGCAGCCTCCCATGGTGCCAGATGATGACATAACCAACCGCATCATCATCATCTGTGTAGTTTTGCAAAAATGAACGAAATCGATCTGCATAATTTCAGCGTCAGTGCATTCCTCGCTCCACTCTCTGCATGCATGACGCCGTGCAGTGAAGGTGGGCTTCTACTGGCGTCGTGTTGCATGTGTTCGCTGAATCTTCACAAACATGGTGGCCTGACTGACATGGCTGGACGCCCACTGTGCTATTATGCAACCCACCGGAGTTCTGGGCTAGATACGCCCACTTGGTTAAGGTTAGGGCTCTGGTGGGGTGAGGGCTGATGGGTGTAAAGCACAAGATTCATCACGATGCAATACTACATCAGTCATATTCGTTGGACAATGATGCGATATTTGCCGATATCACAAAGTCAGCCATGAAATGATTTTGATTTGATTTGATTCAGGGATCTATCATCGATGTGAGACGATATCATCGCACTGGGAGTGTTTGTACGTGGTATTTGTCAGCTGACCCCTCTTTTCTCTGAAATCCAAAATATTGCCACACTGCTAATTTATTCCTGAGAGCAGAAAAGATGCTGAACTTCACTGATCCCCACAGGAGAAACTTGTTTGCCACCACAGACGAAAAACAAAACAAAACAAAAAAACCCAACAAAAGACAGCATACACAAAGCATCATCCACACAGCAGATAAGACCAGGCAGAGCCACGGAGGGGAAGCACACAGTTTGACCTCAACACCAACACAAGGGACGCTAAAAAACAAGTTCTACCATCAACAAGTTATGTAACAACAACGTATATGACTGCCACATAATAACATTTTCCAGACACTGAAATGTAACTCGTGGCCTTTCGATCGCCTCCTGACCTCTTGTCAATATTTAATTTGAGCTACACGTTGGCTGACATTCTGTGTGAGGCACTAAACTAAATGAGGTGTGAGGATGCTGCTCAGCCACTCCACATGGGCAAGAACTTCCTGCACAAAGTCACAAGAATCGATGCGGTCTCGTCATTCCTCCTGCACACAGACACAAGCATGCAATCAGACGTGGCCTGGCGACGTGCTGCCTCCGCCCGGAGAGGAGCGGCCGCTGGATCAGAGGCATTCAGAGTCAGATGCAGGAGCGCCTCAGAGGCTTTCAGGGGATTTAATCTAACTGGAAATCACGATGCAAAAGAAAACTGAGTGATTATTTTAACACGATGTTTTAATCTCACCGCTCTCAGTCTGCGTTCATCTAAAACAACTTGTTCAAACCAAAACATCTTTTCACATCAGGAAAAAATCATTTGAGAGTGACATCAGGGCTCTGGGAGGTAAACATCTTGACGGCTAAATGATGGACTGATTCAGACTCCCAAAATGAGTTTTGTATGTGTCAGAACTGCAATTTAAAACTTTGCTGAGTCATTCATCTCAGCAGCTTCGTCTCCTGTTGCAATAGTTTTTACAGCAGCGGAGAAAGTCCCGTCATCTCTCCTGGGTGGTTAAACATCGAACACTGCAAACATGTTGAGCGGAATCAAATTGTGCTTTGTGTGAGTGTGTTGCACAGATTTGAACTCTTTTGTGTGTCGGTAAACAGCGACTGGCCCGGTCCTGCTCAGCGTGGCGTGAGCGCACATTTTGAAACGCAGGTCACAAGTTGTTGAGATTATATTTCTCCACTACTAACTAACAACAACAGGATGAGGACATGACATTTTCATGTGCTCATTGTGTGAGCACATGCCTACACAGGCAAATCCACCTCAATTAAAAACAGACTCATTAAACTCCAGGTGGCGCTCTCAGTTCTAAACCGATATCAGCTATCAGGAAACCCTTTGGAATACAGTTTTAATTCATGTGGGAGAGAAATCTGTTCAAAAAATGTTTTACTACCCAGTTTAAAAAAGTCCTGAAAACACAACAGTGCTGCTGCTTTTAGGAAAACTCATGTGGAGGACTTTATTCCGCTGATGGAAAACTGGAGTGAAGAAAGTGTGAAGGCTCTGAAAGTTCATGTTCATATCGTAGTGGGATGAATGGAAACCAGCAGCTGGAGGAAAGGGAGGAGGAATCCAGTTCTTAAGTTTACACGTTTTGTCGACATTACACTAAACGCTGTGCTCCATGAACTCCTGATCCAACAGGAGAGGAAGAGGCAGGGCAGGTCTAATGCACTGCCTCTGCCTCTCTCTCTCTTTCTCTGTCTCTCTCTCTCTCTCTCTCCTCACTTTGCTTCAGTTTCTTCTCCCTCACACAGAGCTGAAACTAGTTTGTGTAGAAGGTCTGTAATTATAAAAATGAAATACTCAGAGGATTGGGGGTAAACAGGATGGGAGCAGGGAGGGGATTGGATGCGACGGGAAGAGAAAAATTGTGATTGGGCAAGATGTAAAAAAAACCAAAAAAACGCCCTCTCCCCGGGGCTGCATGCTTTGATTTTACTGACGAGTCCAACAGAGAGAGCAGCAGCTCCCCATCACTCTTGAGCTGACTGGACATTTCTCTCTGTGATGCTGCAGAGGAGCACAGGAGCTCTGACTGGTTACCCTCTTCCTTCTTCTTCTTCTTCTTCTTGGTGTCTGATAGCAGCTGGCAAACAGCCACATGGTGGGTCACTGCCACTAACTTCCCCTTGGGGATCAATAAAGTATTTCTGATCCCTGATTCTGAGTGTGCAGTAATAAGTTGTGTAGTAACAGGCTTGTCACACACACACACACACACACCCATAGGGAATGTTGTTGTAAAAATCTGCACTGGCCCTTTAAATTGAGGATTAAATAAGACAAAAACATCTGTTGAATTTGACTGAACTCATCTTCTTCCTGTATTTAGTCTTGTCTCCTCCGCTGGATCCTTTCCCGCTAGAGAGATTAGTTTCTCTCATTTTTCCTTATTATTTGCATTTAAGACGTCATGATCATTTCCGGAGTTGAGCCCCAGGCTGCGGCTGCAGATGTTTCCACGGCAAGTTCCGCAAAAGGCGTTTTTCCCTCAGAAATCGGAGAAACGATGAAAACTGAGAGCAGGAGCAGCGATTATCCAGATGAGCAGCTGTTAGGAGTTGTTATAATGAAGATTAAAAACTGGTTTTGCACATGCAAATGCAGATGCAGAACAACATCATTTCCATAAGCTGGCCCAGCTGCAGAGGACTGCAGGCCCCCCGCTGCGGTGCAGGAAGAGCCGGTCCTCCTCCCTGCTCGGCGCCAAACGAGGCCAGAGTCTTCTCGCTCACAGCAGGGGGCCGAGAGGAGCCCGGGCCCTCAGCCTCATCATCTCACTGCTCTGCGGGAAAAACATGCCCTCCTGTCGGCTCATCCTGACACATGATGCAAAGTGCAGCAAACCGAGCCTTTCCTCGGAGAAAATCACAATAACAACTTTCATATTTGTCGGGAATGAGATTTGGGGATTGTTGTCAGCGTTGCGTCAGATATTAAGTTGTTATTTTCAGCACTGCTGGATTAAGAAGTTACATAATTGACTAGGATATATTTCCTTTTCTTTTTAATTTCCGATCAGTGAATCAATTCTAATGATAATTTCTATGGTCCATTAATTATTTTCGCAGTGTATTAAATCCAAAACACTGTCTGATTCCAGCTTCACTAAGATGCCAAGATTGTCTTCTTTTCTCTGTTCATATCTTTATAAAATTAATACTTTGGGGGTTTTGGCTGCTGGTCAGACTGAGGAAGTAATTTGAAGGCACTCTGGGCTCTGCTATCATTTATGGCTTCTTTGATAAGAACAGATCCAACTCACACACTCAAACAGTTATAGTGTTTATAGCTGATGCTAGTTTGCATCAACACTTCTTCCCTATATGATTAATTGAAAGCTGAAAAAAATGAATTGAAAATTGATTAATCAAGAGTGAGGATGATCATTAATTGCAGCCCTTGTTTTCAGCAGCATGGCTTGCCAGTTGTTTCTAGCTCCAGGTTTTGTTTTGTCTATTTTTAGCTCCCGTCAGCGACTGACACCATTCAGTCTCAGAGGACCAACTCCCACAGTGCACCTCTCTGCCTCCGCCGGTTAGATCTGAGGGATGAGAAATCGAGAGAAAGTTCATTCATTATGCTGATGCTCCTTGCGGAGTGTTTCCAGGCTCCTTCTCCTTGGCAGCGCACCGAGGTGAACGCAGGTCTGACGTGAACAAATGAAGACTAATCGATGCCGACAGATCAAATACGTCCGCAGCGACTGGACGCAGGAAACGAGGCCGGAAAACTCCACCTGGGAAAATTTCACTGCTCTGAGAAGAAATCCTGGTGATCTGAGGCCAGAATAACAATATAATATTAATATTCTCATCAGCAGCCGCAGCTTGAGGAGACATCGCCGTGACTTGGGCCTTTTCTGGAGGTTTGGAT